>VDFB02005513.1:0-65682 GCA_007258455.2 Sequoia sempervirens | reverse complement strand
TCTATGGGCCATGCAATGAATAACAATCATATATGTTGAAGAAGTGGTTTGTAATTTTATGCAAATAACGTTCCCATGACTTTGCATTACTGAAGCTCTATCAACTCCTACACACACCAACTTTTTGGCAATTATGAAGTCATCCATACCTCCAATTTCATTAAAAGATTTCTTAACTAGTTCAAATAGACTTTGCGATGTTGAATTCTCCTTCATTTTATAAATATAGAGTAAATGAAGTTGGCGAACATGTTTGTGTACAATGTACACATGCATACATACCCAAGAAGTATTATCTATCGTTGTAACTTTATTTAAAGATAATGCAATAAACGTTGACTCTTATTTTTTCTTGTAAATCTTGTTTTTCCACCTTAGCAAGACAACTTGCACATTCTCATCCATTGTTTATTGACCAATGTGTGTTAAAAAAGTTAGGAACGCCCAAACATATAGTAAACAATTATATTATGGTTAGCTTATCATAAGACACCATTTGGTCATAATATGAAAAACAACACTTAACAATTTTTTCCATTTGTGCTCTTGCCATTAACTTTCCAAATTGAACTTGAATTAAACCTCCAGATTCAACAAGCTTCGACTTTCTTTGCATAGGCACATCATATTTGAGGGCATGGTTAACATGAAGGCATTCATCCTTTGTTTTCCATCTTATCACTAATATTTTCTTTTCGACTATGATTTATTTTTCATAAGCTTTACTAATATGTTTTTCTATAGTGTCAAGTTTTAGCTGCAAATTTTTGTCCCTTTTATATTTCCGACTACAAATCTTACACTTGCGTTTTGTTGGAGGTTCATCTTTGTTTGCATTCTCCACTAGTTCAATGAATGGGTACTTTGACAATGAATCAATCTAAATTTTTTATGTCATATCCCACTTGCGCCTCATTTTTATTTGGCATTTCTTTCCCCCTTCCATGCAACATCATTTGCAATATTGTCATCCAAGTCAATTAACTCATTCCAACTACCCTAGGTATCCCTTAGAACATCTTTTCCAACATTGTCATCCGACTCAATTAACTCATTAAGACATTCCTCTAAGGTATTGCTTTTTTAATTAATATAATGTGTAAGTGCCGATGTTGTGGCTTCATCTTGACTTGATGGACCACAAACATTGCCAAAGTATGGTGTTATAGTTATGTGTTTTGATGGCTTCCTTTCACCACTTTCAAGAGTCTTACTCTCGTTCTTGCTCAACATCTCTCACAAAATAGAAGCTGCCAAAAAATCTTTTTGTTTAAGAAGAAATCATAGAATATAGAACCCTAGGCCCTAGATGTCTCCCTACTCAATATAATTTGTAAGAATTAAGTAAGAATGACAAAGAGATAAATAATCTTATAACACTATAAAAAAATGATCTTACCTTTAGGGTTTCACTGACTCGCTAATGCAACAATGCATGTACTTGTAACTTGCCAATGATCTAAATCAAGAGCTTAGAAGTTCAAAACTGAACAAAATGTATAAAAATAAATATGAATTTCAATTGTATTTATATCAATCCATATTTGGTAAATTCCATGGGATTTTTAAATGGTATAATAAAAATTTGGCAAATCTTGCATGATTATGAAACAAAACATGTAAATGTTGGATGAATTGAACCTCAACAAAACACATATGTTGTAATTTTCAAGGCAGTTATGGATCTAGGATTATTGAGTTATCATAGTATTGGTGAAATGGGATCTCATATGCAATTAATTTTTAATGTTATTGGTGAAATGGATCCTTACACACAGTGAACATTTAATATAATTGGTGAAATGGGTCCTCATACATAATGTACTTTTGATGGTATTGGCAAATATTTTGGGTGAATACATGCATCTGAAATTCCAGACAAAAATATTAATTAGGCCATTGGAAACTTGTAGTTTGTTATGACAAAATTATTAATTACATATGCCTCATAAAATAAATTGATGGCAAATTGAAATGCATTGGATCGATAATTCATAAAATCTGGGTGATTTGGCCATCTTGTTGGTTGCAATGTATTCATCAATTTCAAATTGGCCAAGATGAACTATTTGTCAATTGGCGAAGATTCACCATTAAAAAAATCCCTGCATCTCTCCCAACCAAAAACTACCATTCCTAATCATGTCTAGGATCTAAAATAAAAAATACCTTGGGTTCCCTACAAGTTTGCCCTAGGCTTACTTGGTCAATCCCAAGGCCCAACTATCAAGCCTAGTTCATACACGTGGCAAACAAGATCATAGGCATGGTTCAAGACCAAACCGAACCAAGATTTGAAGGATTTTCTAGAAGAACGAATAACATAGGTTTATGGTCTAACAAAAAGCAACATTTAAACTAAAATTTGGAGTTTTTATAAGTTTAATGAAAAACCTACCGCCTTTTTGAAACCCATGTTTCAAATGCATTCTTTTCGTTTGATCACATTTTGTTGCGAGGTAATTTAACCAGCTTGTGATAAAACTAGCCGTGCCAAGTCTCTTTTTGGCTGCCTCTTGCTGTTGCCTTTAGTTGGATTTCTAAGTTCTACTGACCCATTTTTGTCACTTGTGGACATTAATCTAATTAAAATGCTTTTTAAGCACCTGCATTTCACTGCTTAAACACATGCTTAACAAAGATACCAATACATTAAATTTCACGATGAAACAAATTGTTTTTCCACTGACCAGTTGTATTACTGCCCACAAAGATACGAGAAAGATCAAGTGAATATGGCACTAATTCTCCGTTACTAACATCTGAATATCATAGTAATGTATATTTCCCATATATTAAAGATAGCTTAAAAAATTATAGGAGACTTCATTTGATCATAAAACTAATGATCTTCCCCCTCTACATTGACTTTGAAATTATATCAAACAGCCTTTATGAAGTTTAGGACAATAGATGCCAAATCACTTTGATGGAAACTATAACAATGATTGGCCTCATCTATAACATGAAGAGAGTGATTTGGAATAAGCTTATCAAATTCAAAGGCATCCGTAACAGGAATAACCTCATCCTTAGAGCCATGGATAGTCAACACCCTGTAAAAAGATAAAAGAATTCATCAAATTTTCCTAACAAGAAAACTGCCTGTACAAATGCAAACTAATTCCATAAGTTGTTTTGAGCAAATATTATATGAAAGAAGACTCCAAATCTTCCAGATTTAATCTAACCAATATCTTTGTATATAACATCAAAGCAGGGAAAGCATTACAAACAATGGAAGATATACTTGAAACTTAGACCAAATTAAATTTTAAACCCTTTTGAATTGCAATGTACTAAATCAGAATCAGTTTTGCCAAACAGGAAAGCCGCTCACTACCCACAATAAGAAAAATCTTGAAATTTATGTTCAATCATCTGCACAGAACACAACTAATTAAAAATTTGAAACCATCTAACGATATTCAATAATTAGCAATTTCACTTCCAATTTTAACAGTAATGTATGTTCATCATGTTCGTATCACAGTGTTGAGGCTCAAACGAGGTGAAAAACTTACTCAGTGCTCACCCAAACGGAAATTTAAAAAGTATATAATATATAAAGAACACATGTTTAGTGTTTTTTAGACCAAGTCTGCGATTCTCAGCTACAGATTCACAGAGACTAACTCAGGCTCAGATCCACAAGTCTTCACCAAGTCTCAACACTGTTTTGTATGTCATGTTGTACATTATCTTACTGTACATTACATTTTTTTGAACATAGCATCTTGTCATATTCATATTAGTCTATTAGATTGTGTTTGAATTCCACAGCAACTTAATATTAGGTTCCATTCAGTCAAAAATGATGGCAACAGATTGAGAGGACTTGCCCCTATAAAGAAATAATATTTCTCTTGAACCATAAAATCTTAGTTATTTTTGGTTTTATATTGATTTCTGTTGCAATTTCTACCAGTTACCTTGACATTAGCCATTTCAATCAGTACCAGAACCTTGTTCCCGTTCTTTGAAATTCTAAAATCTATAGTCTTCATCTATGCTTGAAGCTATTAAATAATCTAAAGCTTCTACTATGCATCTCACTTCTTTTGTTAACCCCAAAAATTCATTCACAGAGAAGATCTCCTATCTCTGCAAACTGAGTTTTAGCACTATATTTAGTAACTGATTTCAATCCTATTAGATCAAAGTGTCTAGAAATTGCCTCAGCAAATTGAATAAAGCATAATTCCACCCTATGTATGCCGATTGGGCAACTATTGTTTAATCATATATGTGTGTTGTGTGTGTTGATGAATCCTTTGTAGCAGTGAAAATGAGAATGCCATGTACCTAGGCATATGATATTATGTTAATGGGGTGATAGAGATATTGATATGGCACACATTCCCATTTGTTAGTTATGGGACAATTGCATCAAATGGTTGGTTTATATATAGGAGAGTGAATATTATTGTGGAGAGTCAAGTATATGGATGGGCAGTATTTTAAGCTGGAGACATTCTGTGGAGTGATTTCTTCCCCAAGGGCTATTGTATGGCCTTGCTCTATGTTAAAGGTAATTATTCTCTTTTAGAGTATACTGGATATCAGACATCTTGGCCACAAAAATATCATGTTTTATAATCTCTATTCTATTCTTACAATTATTATTATTATCTGTATCTGCATATTTCTATTACTGTATGCATGGATCATATCAAGTTGTATCAAAAGAAACGATTTAGACAAAGTGGTAGAAGTTCTATGCTGAAACTATTCTTTAAACAATCATCTTGCAGATCGTTCTCCTCACACATGCATCCTATTGAGGTGATTATTGTGTCATTAGAAAGTGTTTTTCGAGAGTTTTCCAAAAGGTGGTCACAAAAAGGATTTCAAGAAATATCAACAGATACAGTTGTATAAATTTGACCCTACGAATCTGATTTCTTGTAAATAATTTTAGCATAAAATTGAGGGAAATACAGTCAGCTTCAGGAACTTTGTTCTCCTCACCAATTTCTTTTTATTCAAACAATCCAAGCACAATCGGAAAGAGTTTTTGAAGAGCTTACAGAAAATTGGTCACAATATGGGTTCTGAGCAATAATCTGATTTCTAGTGAAATTTTCAATGAAAAATCAATACAAAAGAAGTCAACTTCAGAATATTCATTCTTCTTACCTGATTTTTTGATTCAGTCAATTCAAGCCCCAACATAAATATGCCAAATAGTTATAAAAATATGCAGAACATGAGTTTTTAGTGGACCAAGATGCCCTAAAATCCAAGATACTTCGAAATATAATAACTACTATTAAGGTAGGGCAACACAAAAAGTCATTGCACACAATATCTCCAAATTGAGACCCCAAATAAATTGAACGCTCTATATATATTTTTTACATCACTATGATATTCACTGAATATATATACCTCTCTCATATAATAATGCATGGATAAGCCACTAATCCCATCATAGGGCAATTTAGTTAAATCCACAACTTAACCATATAAACCAATATATTAGAGACAACACAACTAACTAATGAGGATGTGTGTCACGTGACAACATCTCCATCACCCCATTTGTTGATATTATTAGCAGCCGCGGGCCTCTTACTTCCAGCCCACGAATTTAAATCAAGCAATAAATAAAATATAGCCATCGGCTATTTCATTTATTGGAGACGACTTAAGTGAAGAGGCGCTTCACTTGGATAGAGAAATAATATTTATTTATTAATAGCAATTATTATTTGTTGAGGCCGACTCTCCTTGATAATCGTGCCATTCCATTTGGGTCATGTTCTTTGGTGGCCGACTATGTATTGTGAAGAGGTGCATCTCTTCCCACGAATTGTATTTATATGAGATCACTCCATTCATATGATCATCAAGTTAAGTTCATCCATTCCATCTTCAAGTGCAATTATCACCTACAACAATTCGTCACTTATCAAGGAGAGTTCGAGTTCTTTATCTTGTATTTGTATCAAAGTGTGATGCTGATAAGTGCCATAAGATTGGCATCATTGTAAAGAGAACATTGTTGATTATATTGCAATATAAGAAGAGATATTTCTTGCTGGGTTTTTCTCCCTCAAGTGGAGGGTTTTCCCAGGGTATCTGCTGTGTTATTGCGTCTGATTTTGAATTAAATTTCTGCTCTTTAATCTGATCATAAAAAAACTAACATGGTATCAGAGCGGGTATAAGAAAGATCGTGATCAGATTTCTTCAAGCAGCGTTATTCTCTATTCTTATTCTCATTTTTTGATTGCATCCATCCTATCATCAAGATGGTGAACGGACTTAAGATCGAGGATAGACTTGAGGGAGCATCTAATTTCACATCTTGGAGATTCAGAGTCATGCTCGCCTTGGAGGAAAATGAGTTAGCAGCGTTCGTGGAGGGTGAAGTTCCCAAACCATCCAATAAGAATGAGAAGCTACAATGGAAGAGAAATGGCACTAAAGCGAAAAAGATGTTGGTGGATTCCGTGAAAGACCACATTGTGCCAATTATCTCCAAGCTAAAATCTGCAAGAGATATGTTCAAAACTTTGGAGGAGATGTATGAGATCAACAACACAAGTCGAGCCCTTGCATTAAAGCATCAACTTCATCATGTCAAGATGGCAAAAGGAGAATCCATCATCTCATACTTCATGAAGATCACCGAGTTGAGAGATCAGCTGTCTACTATTGGGCATATTGTTGATGACAAGGATTTGACCATGTTGGCTCTTAATGGTTTTCCTTCATCTTGGGAGTCATACATTCAAAGAATAAGTGCGAGATCAAAACTCCCTAAGTTTGATTGTTTGAGGGCAGATTGCATTCAAGAAGAGTCTAGGTTTGCTGTGAGAGGTATTGGTCAAAGCACTACTAATGAAGACATTCATGTTCTTGCCACACAATCCTCAAAGAAGAAAGGGAAAGAAGGAAAGAAAGGATACTTCAAGAGGAATAGAGATAAGGGATTTGATGGTGCTCTTGCATTCAAGAAGAAGAAGGACCTCTCTCGTATTAAATGCTTTAGATGTGACAAGTATGGTCACTATGCAAAGGATTGTCCAACCAGGCCTAGGCAGCAGGCTTCCATTGCAGATGTTGATGAGATCTCTCCGCAGAAGGATTCAGGTGGTTTCCTATTCTATTCAGCTCTTTCAAGCAATGTGCCTACCGACAACAATACTTGGCTGATTGATAGTGGCGCTTCTCGCCACATCACTGGATTTAGAGAGCATCTAACGGATTTGGTGGAGAGAGATTCTAGTGTTCAAGTAATTATTGGAGATGATGCTAGTTATTTTGTGAAAGAAGTTGGGACCTCCTCTCTTCACTTGGATTCTGGCATTTCCTTGTAGTTGAGTGATGTTCTATTTGTTCTGGGTATCAAGCAAAACCTTGTCTCTATCTCAGCCTTGGAGGACAAGGGGTATCAAGTTGCATTTTTAGAAGGCAAAGTTCTTACATGGACAAAGAACTCAAATATCAAGACTGCTCGGGTGATTGGAGTTCGTCATGAGAGCCTCTACAGACTTTGCACCTACCCACTTCAAGCTCTATTGCATGATTCATCAAGTTCGTGTGAACTTTGGCATAGAAGATTAGCTCACCTTCACTTCCGAGCACTACCCACCATGGAGAAGATGGTTACGGGCCTTCCGAAACTCAACTAGGAGCATGAAGGCATTTGCAAAGGTTGCGCATTGGGTAAGAATACTACAGGTCCATTTCATAGTAGTGAAAGTAGATCTAAATGTATTCTTGATCTTATTCATTTTGATTTATGTGGTCCAATGTCTGTTGCTTCTTTGAGTGGTTTCTTGTATTACATTATTTTTATTGATGACTACTCTAGAAAGACTTGGATTTATTTCTTGAAATCTAAAGAATCTGAGGAAGTATTAGAGAAATTCAAAGAATTTAAAGCTCAGGTAGAGAACTTGTCCGGGAAGAGGATCAAGGTTCTGAGATCCAATAACGGTGGAGAGTACATTTCCGACAACTTCCGTAACTTTTGCATTGAAGTAGGGATTAAGAGGGAGTTCTGTGTCTCTTATAATCCTCAATAGAACGGTGTTGCTGAAAGGAAGAACAAATCTATTGTAGAAGCAGCCAAAGCTATGATTCATGACCAAGATCTGCAAACCTTCCTTTGGGCTGAAGCATCTAGGACAACTGTTTATGTTCAGAATAGAAGTCCTCATCGCATTTTGGAGAACATGACTCCTGAAGAAGCATTCACAGGGGTGAAGTCGGAAGTGAGTCACTTGAGGATCTTTGGTTGTCTAGTGCATGTTCATGTACCGAAAGATAAAAGGACAAAGTTGGAACCTTTTGGCAAGAAGGGAATATTTGTGGGCTATAGTGAGACATCAAAAGCTTACAAAATCTACATTCCAGGTCAAAAGTTGATTGAGATCAGTAGGGATGTTACATTTGAAGAGGATGTTGCATTCAGGAGATCCAAGGGCACTCATATGGAGATAGATAATGAAGATCAAGAGTCTCCTTAGGATATGGAAGTTGACCATACTCCTGAGATTCAGAGGGAGGCTTTTGAACCCAAAGAAGATGATGATTTAGTTGAGCCCTTGGAACCTACTAATGGGCCTACAGATATTGTGATTGGAAGAAAAATACCTCTTTGGGCCAGGCAAACAATGCATGAGTCAGAAAGGTTTGCAGCCCCAAGAGGAACATTCAGAGAAAGCAAGAGACCGCACAAGTTTTCCAGCTATGTTGCATTAATGAGTCAAATCATTGAGTCAAAACCTTCCAGTATTGAGGAAGCTAATAGTCAGCAAGTTTGGAGAGATGCTATGGTTGAAGAGTATCAATCCATTCTCAAGAATGATGTTTGGGACATCGTACCTAGACCTGAGGGAAAATCTGTTGTTTCTTCCAAGTGGATCTTCAAGATCAAGCATGCGGTTGATGGAAGCATTGAGAAGTACAAGGCTAGGTTCGTGGCTAGAGGATTCTCTCAGAAAGAGGGAGTTGACTATGAGGAAACCTTTGCTCCAGTTGCTCACTATACTTCAGTCAGGACCATCATTGCTATTGTAACATCTAAAGGATGGAAGATTCACTAGATGGACGTGAAGATAGCATTTCTGAATGGTCTAATCGAGGAAGAGGTATATATATTGAGCAACCTAATAGCTTTGAGGTACATGGGAAGGAGTCTCATGTTTGCAGGCTGAAGAAGGCTTTGTATGGCCTTAAGTAGGCTCCTCGTGCTTAAGCATTAATCTTGGTTCTCTATGTTGATGATTTAATTCTTACTGGAGAAGATCACCTCATTATCAAATGCAAGGAGTTAGCTTCTGAATTTGAAATGGAGGATCTTGGTCTCATGCACTACTTCCTTGGTTTAGAAGTATGGCAGAAGCTTGATGAGATCTTTCTAAGTCAAGGGAAGTATACCATTGATATTCTGAAGAGATTTGGTATGATGGATTGCAAATCCAAGTCTACGCTTGTGGAGACCAACTTGCATAAGTTGAAAGAGGCTGCAGCTAGTTCAAATCTGGTGGATCCCACGATGTACAGGCAGTTGATTGGATTGTTGATGTATCTAGTCAATACTAGACCGGATATTTGCTATGTAGTGAGTGCACTTAGTCAATTCATGTGTGAACCAAGGCAAATACATCTAGTTGCAGCAAAGCATATCCAGAGATACTTGCATGGCACAGTTGGATATGGCTTGAGATATTCTTTAGGTGTGGACTTGAAGTTGCATGGATATACTAATTCTGATTGGGCAAGGTGTGTTACTGATCGGAAGAGCACCTCTGGATGTTGCTTCAGTTTGGGGTTTGCGATGATATCCTGGTGTAGTAGGAAGTAGTCTTCTATGGCACTGAGTACAACAGAGGTTGAGTATATTGCAGCCTGTGTGTTAGCCCGAGAAGCAGTGTGGCTTCGGAAGCTCCTTGCAGGATTGTTTGGACAATCAATGGAGCCGACTGTCATTCATTGTGATAATCAAAGCTGTGTGAAGCTTTCTGTCAACCCAGTGTTCCATGACAAAACTAAACATGTGGAGATCAAATACCACTATATCAGAGATATGGTATTGAGGAAAGCGATCCAATTGAAGTATATCAGCACTGATGAGCAGATGGCAAACATTCTCACCAAGCCTCTCTCCAGGATAAAGTTTGTGTACTTTCAAGACAAGCTTGGTATGGTGGAGAATGATGAAGCCCTAGCTGAGAAGAAGTCTTAGTATCAGTGATCTTCCTTAATGCATTTCTCTTTGAGAGAGATTTGAGGTGAAAGCCCTTGTTTCCGCTCTCTAGGAGTAGCCATGGTGGATGTCATGTGTGTGACTCCATGACAACATCACGTGAGAGAGTCCGTGATGATTCTCTTGTACTTGTGTTTTTCACCCTCTGGGAGTAGCCATGGTGAATGTCATGATGAGGTGACATCACGTCGAGTGATGAGCACTTGTGCACATTTACCATTCATGGGAGTAGCCATGATGGTTGTGTTGATGAATGTTTTATGACACACCGAACACTTTAGAATAAATAGTCCAGAGACGCTCTATCCTCTCTTGAAAAACTACCTCGTATGCTAAGATTGCAAGAAAGATCATACGATAATTCCAATGTTTCGTAAGTTAGGTGTGGACAAGCTTAATGGATGATGTGATATCTTGGTATCAAAAAGGGACCTTTGTTAGCGAATTACTCAAAAGTAAGGACTTAGGTTGATTTGATGTTGAATGCTCTATTTTTTTTTTGGATTTTTGATTTTAGGATTTAAAAAAAAAAAGATAAAAAAGGATGAGGGTTCAGAAGTCCTATACTACTCCTATGAAGTCAAGAGACGGTAAGATTAAGTGAAACTTAAGGAACAAGACTTTGTTTCGCCACAAAAAAAAGAAGACAACTACACAAAGCTAGTGCAATCTTTTGGGATTTTGTGCTTAAGATTTTCTTACCAAGAATGATACCATCAAGAGAACAATATTATTCAAAGTAAGCAATTGAAGCATCCACATTATCAGCTCAATCTAACTTTACGCATTGAAAGGAAATCATCCATCCAAAGAAAGTATGAGCGAAAGTTCCACCAATCTATACTATCAATCTATCATTCATCTAACTTGCATTCAAATCAAATATTACTTTAATCTACTCTATTGGAAGGAAAATATGGAACCATGCAACCACTTAAAAATTAAAGGATTCAAAGCAACTCTTGCAATATGAACTTTATTCTCAAAGCATTCTTAAGCAACAATTTCATAAGTCTCTCTCCCACTTATTCTATATCTATGAAATGAGGGAGTAGTGGTTTATATAGAGTTTCAAGAATACAATAAATGGCCAAGAGTAATCTGGAATCAATGGCAGAGATTAAAAGTAAGCAACCCTAATTAGGGTTTCCCAAAATACAGTCAGTGATCAATGAGTTAACAACAAGTGAACTGAAGTGAAGAGCTATCCTTGGGGAGGCGCATCCTTATCCTCTTTGGTGGCATTGTACTGGATGAATTTGGAAACTATCGTGCTGACTTCCTCGATTGTGACAAGTGGCAGTGCATTGACCTTGAATTCCAGTAGGTCCAAATCGTTTGAACATTCTGCAAAGGCATCCTCCCATTCTGATTCCTGCCGCTGGAAGGTATAGAAGATGAATAGGAAGTTAGCTACCTTAGTCAAATTTTGTTTGAGGATAGGTCCAGTAGTGGCGAAGAAGATTTCTTGAACTTTGTGCTTCAAGTTTTCAAACTGCAGGTTGTTCACTCGCACAATGTATTTCTCCAGTGCATCTGCAGCCATAGATAGAATCTTCTCCAGAATTTCCTTCATCCTTTCCTCAACCCGGATAGTATCTGACTTTACTTTTTCTAGGACTTCATTGCGTGTAATCAATGCCATGTACCAATTGCTGAAATCATAAGTTGCGCCTGCTGCAATTACCTTTCCATTTATTAGCTCCTGCTTCGGGACTCCTTTGAGCACTTTGAGACACAAAATGATTCTGTCTCGAATATCCTAAGCATTATCCCATGTTTCCACCAATGTAGCAATCCTTGAGAGCAAAGAGGAAGTTTGCCCATATGCCAATGCCAATTTTTCTGCAAATTCAGTCACTTCTTCTCTTCTGCTGATCATCCATTCTTTGGCCTCCTTGGCTGTAGTCTTCTCCTCTTCGAAACTCTCCTGAGAAGTATTCATTAATGGAGGAGCCATTGAGCTAGTTTGATCGAGAGGATTAGTTAGATGCTGAATATACTACTTGAGTCGTTCAACCTCTCGTTTATACTCTTTTTTCTTTGCTACCTCCTTCTCTAGCCTTGCTTTGATAGTGGCAACAAAATTATCCAATTCTTCCACTTCTTGTCCTTTTGTGGTAGGGCCCGAATCGACAATGGTAATGGCATATTGCTGGGGAGTAATTTCCACACTCGACTTGTCACTTGTTAGTACAACAACTTGGACTGTACGATGCCCGAATTCATCTCTTTGAATGGTGGAGAATGTTTTGGCAGGCTTTCTTGCACTAACTGCTTCTAATCTAGCCAAGAAATCGGCCATGTCATCTTCTTCTGGAATTTCTTCTGGTTCTTTCATCTTTAATCTCTCTTTTAGCCAATTGGGGATAGTTGGCTGCTCAGTATCTTGTTCTTCCTGAATGTCTTGTGCACCCGAAATTTCTTGAATTCCTTTAAGGGCTGAAATCATTCCTTCTTCAAATTCGCTGTCTAAAATGTCAACTTCATTATCAGATTCCAAAATCTCGATGCCTGTGGGAGATGGAGGCTCATCATCCTCCGGCTGAACAGGGATAGGACAAGGAATCCTTATGTCTTTCAAAGATTCATCAATATCTAAAATCTCATTTACGTTCGCAGAAACAGAATAATTAAGAGGTTTTGGCCTCTGCTGCTCCCTGACAAGTTCCTCATCTGCAATTTCTTTTTCTTTTGTCTCCTTCCTTTTCTTGGGATTAGAGCTCTCAATTGGTTCGTCTCCTTGGGATGCACTAGCGTTTGAGGAGTAAGATTTTGCTTCTCCCATCAAAGTGTATGTCAAAGGCACACCCTTCCGTCGTAGTTCCTTAATCTATTGGTCTACCCACCACTGCGAATATTTAATGACTAGTCTCATGAAGGTGGTTAAGTCTGAGAGTTCCGGTTCTGACCATCGCATGAGAAGAAGAGGCTGGTTTTCATCAAAACCTGGCTGTATAAACTTGCCATCATCTTCAAGTTGGTTCGGCACATGGAAGAGTTCTATCGTTCTGATTAGACTGACTGGCAGTCTAGACCATAATCTTTTCTGAACATCGAATTCATCTGCAGCGTTGGTCCAGTAGTCTTCCAGATCCACTTTGTGTTTATATTTCTTTCCTTTCATTGCTCCGATGTGATGGTGAGGATCAAAATTGGCTCTAGACTGGTACAATGTGAACGGATACCACTGCATTTCTAGCCTAGCGCCTTCAGCTGCCTATGTAGATGGGCAAGATTCTTCCATGTTCCCAATGAAGAATGGGAAAGTGATGGCTGCTTTGCTCTTCACTCTCTGGAAATTTTGATAAGTTACCAGCTGCCTAAGAACCTCCAGTAGAATCATTTTGTGGGTGGGGTAGATGGGAAGCTTGAATGGATTCCTAGTGAATCTCGGAAACTGGATGTACCAGGATCCGTACTTATTGATAAGGCTCTTAGCTTCGTGTGTCAGCCTTTGATGCATCCCTCCTTGTAGTATCCTCGTGATGTACATCAGGAATGCATCGTGTGCTCTTCTAAAATGAGACTTGGCAGACATCTGCAACTGGGGGTAGCACTCATACACTTTGAATTCATTTTCTTCGTTTCCCACAACGCCTTTGCATATCGATCCGAAATACCTATAGGCTCTGGCCAATAGATAAATGACATAGGAACTCATATAAAATGACTTGGTTCTCTCCAAGTTGATCAATTTCTCATGGATGTTATCACTGATCATCCTCTACCAGTTAAACATTCTGACTCCGGAGGTGATCTCCTCGATGAAGAAGTACATCCATGTTTCAAAGGGGGCGCCTTGAGGACTACCCATTAGTCTATTCAAGAGCAAAATGATATCACCATAGTTCTCCTTGAAGTCTGTCTGGTGCAGTTTCTTAGGCATTTTCTTCGTAGAAGCTCTTGGCTTTTCCAACCATGTTTTGTTGATATGAGTTGCACATTGATCTACCCGATCCTCGAAGATTCTTGTGATGAACCCTGCTGGCTCACAACTCAAACCCCTGTATTTTTTCTTAAATCTTCTTGTGTTTTTTAGTTTTTTAAAGAAAGTTTGTAGACAGAAGAGAAGGGGCGCATCATATAAAAGCTCATAAAATGTAAAACTGAGCTATTTTCTACAGAATGGAAGAGCATAAGGTATTATTTAACCGAAACAAATAGATCACAAATGATAAACATACCCGAATGCTTCCAAATTATTTATTTAAAAAGATAAGTCAACTCACTAGCCAAGAATGGTGAAAACTGGCAAATATGGACGCTTGGCCTCCAGAAATGACTTCTCCCACTCTGAAACAGGATACAAAGGGCTAATAGGAGTAGCCGCCAAGAATGAAGCACATACAGGAGTCAAAGAGAAGGCGTTTTAGTTACAAGCTTCACACGCCAAACCCCCAAGAAGGCACAAATCCCAAGGCAAATGGTACGGCTAAAGGAAGAAACCAAAAGGACAAAGCTGAAAGCTAGGATCTGTTGAAGATGGCGTCTCTGGTGAAGAAACCCCCTTTCTTATTGCAAACAAGTAAAACTGAATAATTGAACTCTGATTGTAGCATGTAGAACCTCTGAATGAAGCCCTCACTATTGCACTAATTCGACTGGTCTTTCAGTCTAAAAAATGCTCAACATTGAAGAGATCTCGTTCTCCAATGGAAAATTTGCTCAAACCCTGATCACAGAGGAAAGCACAGAAGAAAACCCAAAGGCAAAGTCGAAATAATCAAGAAGTGAGTTTCTCATTGCCAAAATGCCTTATATCCCAGAAGGCACGCATTTCCAAGAAGATGCCGCCTTTTCCATCATTTAAATCTTTTAAAATATAATTAAGTCCCTTTCAATAGTTTGGACTTAAATACTTGGGCACCAACTTTTATGTTTAAGTGATTTAATTTTAAATCACTCTTTTATGAATATTTAAGTGATATATAAAAAGTATAAAGTCAATTTGACTTTATAATAAAGTATTAAGTTAATTAATAACTTAAATCACTTAAATAATCATAACTTCCTCAAAACTCCATAAAATTTTGTGCCGTCAGAAGCTGTCAACTCCTGAACTGCCAAGGCCTGCAGTGAGCCAATCACTGAACTCTGAAAATGAGAACGACCAACTCCTCTAGAAAATACCACTGACCCTCTAACCAATCCAGTTAGCCCACAAGGGTCCAAGAAATAGGCTAACACACTGTTCCCGAGAACTGACTAGAGCGGGGGCATCACAATTCTTCCGGCTTCTTCCTTTGTTTTGTATGAAGTTCAATTATAATCAGGGATGCCAAATGCCTCCTGGATAGTTGGTTCTCCAAGATGTGCCAAAATTCTTCCATCAGGAGCAACAATCTGTCTTTCTTGTTGGTTGTAATGCCTAGCGCATTCAACCATCAACTCAGCACATTCGATCGTTGGAGGAAATCTGGTAGCTTGAACAATTCCATTTCGCATCATCTGGTGGGCAATTGCTGTGGGCAAAAGTCCATTCAATCCATACATTCTCTTTTTGAATTCCTCGAAGTCGACATGTTCGAGGTATGTATCTGTGACGTTCTTCCATTTGGAATTGATCTTTGACTCCTGTTGAACTCCCTTGCTTGCAAACTTCATTGGTGCTTTCTTTGACGATTTTCCGGGGGTGGTCATCAACTTGCGAGAAAGAAAATACATTAAATTTAAAAAACTTTCAATTATGATTTTCTTTTTTCTATATTTTCCCTCGGAAAATTCTGACTTTCAGCTTGTTGAAGGTTAAATTCTATGAAAAAGCAAGCTAAGAGTAACAACACTTAGTAAATTTTGTGAAGATAAAGAAAGAGGTAAAAAATAAATAAAAAAAATTGAGGAATTCCATCAAACTCCGGAATTATACTGTGGCTGGCAATTTGAAACTTCGAGA
The DNA here is from genome assembly GCA_007258455.2 of Sequoia sempervirens. Classification (NCBI taxonomy): domain Eukaryota; kingdom Viridiplantae; phylum Streptophyta; class Pinopsida; order Cupressales; family Cupressaceae; genus Sequoia; species Sequoia sempervirens. The sequence goes on along the minus strand of VDFB02005513.1, from coordinate 49,561 downwards.
ATTGTGTCTCTATTGCCGAAAAAGCAAGCTATTCTTCTGAAAATTTCGACCTTCAATCTGGAGTTTCTCTTTCTCTTTGTTCTTCACCTCGACAAATCACTCAAGAATTTCTATGCCTCTTGCGAAATTTCTATCTCTTGAACAATTTGAAAAATTTCTAACTCTTGAAATGGAGAGAGCTAAACCTCTTCAAATCGAACTTGTGAGTTAATAATGACTTGAAAATGCCTTATAAGGTTGAAAAATTTGATTCATTTAGCAGTTTCTCAAGTTCATCGAATGTAGACTCTTGTTTATCGAGGTAAGTTTCTAATTTTTTTGCTCGTTTGCCATCTTTATCTTTATCCAAAATTTTGAAGTTTATCCTCTGAAGTTTGAATTTTTTCAAGTGTTGAAGGTAATTAAAGGCTTATATATGATTTTTTCGATTTTTTCAACCTTTAATTTTTTATTTATCCATGTATTTTTTTTTTGAGTTTATTCTAGCGAATTTTATCTAATTTCATGCACTTTTCATTATTTTCCTTTCATGTCGGATTTTCTCATGTCTTTGCCATTTCACAATTCTCCTCTAGATGTTCCATGCCTTAGACAAATTTTATCATATTTGCTAGGCAGACTTCATGAATTTCTTGACAATTCATCTTTCTTCTTGGACTTTCTAGCTTCTTTTCCATACTTTTCCTTGACATTTCCTCTTCCAAGTGTTGGCAGACCCCAAGAAATTCCTTTCACTCATCAAGGGCAGACTTTATGAAATTCTTTACATGCCCCCTTTATGTCTAAGTCGGACTTTGAGAGTCTTTTTCCAACTTCATCTTAGGCTGGGCGGACCTCTAAGCTTTCTTTCACTTTATCTTGCCAAGGCAATGCAGACTTAGAAGATTTTATGCCAAATGCTTTGGGGCGGACTTCTTCATTTTCTTTCCATTTCCGCCTCTTTTCCTAAGTCAGACTTGGCAATTTTCTTTCCATTTGCCTCTTTTCCTATGGCAGACTTTAAAGAATTCTTTCCATAAGGCTAGGCGGACTTGGCAAATGTTTTTCCACTCTCTTTCTTGGCATGGCAGACTTCAGGATGAGTTTTCCTTTCTTCATTTTGGCTTGGGCGAACTTTCCTTGCTCTTTTCCATTTCCTCATCCAAGGTAGGGCGGCCTTGCAAGAAGTTTTTCCATTTCCTCATCCAAGGTAGGGCAGACTTGGCAAGGTTTCTTCCATTTGCCTCCTTTCCCATGGTTGGCGGACTTGGAAGTTTTCCTTCCAACCATCTTCAAGAGCTCTTGCCATGATCTTGGGCGAATTTACTCAGACTTTCATCATCTCAGCCAAGAGTCTTATGCTTTTTACTCGCCTTTTGGTTGATTTTTCATGATTTTTGCATAGACTTTACATATTTTCATCTATTTTTCATTCCTTTTGCATGCTTTTCAATTGATTTTTGCTTGCTTTTCTCATGCTTTTCCAGATTTTTACCTGATTTTTGCATGCTTTTTAGATTATTTTACCTAATTTTTGCATGCTTTTTAGATTTTTTTACCTGATTTTTGCATGCTTTTTAACTCTAAAGATGGAAACTTTGACTCCTCTATTGGTGGGACCTAGCACTTTCTAAAAATAGAAAAAACAAAAAAACAACTTTCTAAAAATAGTAAATTCCAGAATGGTCCAAAAGTGCCAAAAATGAAAAAGCAAAAAGCAAAAAAGCAAAATCCCTAAAAAGTAGGAAGTGTTAGAATTGAGTGAAAGCACATGCGATCCTTGTCTTCCGGGTCTTCTGAACACTTCTATGACGTCTAAGCACAGTTTCAGGCTTGAATTTTCGACCTAGCTCGAGCGATGATTCTAGACTCTGACTTGAAATTCTTGGAGCGAAAGAGATTATGAAATTGCAACTTAAATCTAAACCCTAAAAGCAAACCACCGAGGGTCCCCATTGGCAATGGGATGATGTGTGAAATAGGTCACAATAGGTTGATATCACGATGAGGTGATATATTTCCTTTCCACATATGGGAGTAGCCATTGTGGTTGATATCACGATGAGGTGATATGTTCCTTTTCCACATATGGGAGTAGCCATAGTGGTTGACATCATGATGAGGTGATTTGTCTTGCATAGTTGGAAGTATTCCTCCCTAGCTGAGAGGGAGTGTTGATGTTATTAGCAGCTGTGGGCCTCTTACTTCCAGCCCACGAATTTAAATCAAGCAATAAATAAAATATAGCCATCGGCTATTTCATTTATTGGAGACGACTTAAGTGAAGAGGCGCTTCACTTGGATAGAGAAATAATATTTATTTATTAATAACAATTATTATTTGTTGAGGCCGACTCTCCTTGATAATCGTGCCATTCCATTTGGGTCATGTTCTTTGGTGGCCGACTTTGTATTGTGAAGAGGTGCGTCTCTTCCCACGAATTCTATTTATATGAGATCACTCCATTCACATGATCATCAAGTTAAGTTCATCCATTCCATCTTCAAGTGTGATTATCACCTACAACAATTCGTCACTTATCAAGGAGAGTTCGAGTTCTTTATCTTGTATTTGCATCAAAGTGTGATGCTGATAAGTGCCATAAGATTGGCATCATTGTAAAGAGAACATTGTTGATTATATTGCAATATAAGAAGAGATATTTCTTGCTGGGTTTTTCTCCCTCAAGTGAAGGGTTTTCCCAGGGTATCTGCTGTGTTATTGTGTCTGATTTTGAATTAAATTTCTGCTCTTTAATCTGATCATAAGAAAACTAACACCATTTACATATATCCTATGTCATTTTCCTAGGTACATCACAATAAAGAAACACATAAGCATGAAGCCTATGTTTCTTTATAAAACCTAAATGACATCATTGTAGTTGTTTGGATAATACAACCCATGACACAATGGTTAGGAAAGGAATCCTACTACTACCAACATCCATAGGGATAAATGTTATAAACATGGTATGATTGTATATAGGAAAAAAGTCCATGCAATTTTGTTCCTTTTAAGTATACTTGAACATGAAACTCCCATGTTTATAGAAGATGAGATTACTGATTTCAAGAGGTAAGCTTTGGAGGGTGTAGCTATAAGAAAAGAAAGGGATGTTGGATTATATGACATCATTGCAGATGATGTTGAATATGAGGTAGAGGAGGAATCATTGCCATCTAATTCCAAGGTGGAGCCACACCCTTCTAGTATGAGAGTGGAGTTGTAACTAATTATAAGGAATAGGCCCTTGCCCCAATTTTTCACTAGAACAAGAGAAAGAGGAAATTGTAAATTGTTATAACTTGATCGGAAATGCAATTTATGCTAATGATTTTCAATGGCAATCATCATAAATTTATAATACATATATATTTATTAGTAGGCAATTGTATTTGCAACATGATGTGATAGTGTACTCTTTTTGTATTCAATTCCCTTTCAATAGCAATCACCATAAATTCATAATACATAATATTTCCATCATGATGGGATAGTGTACTCTTTTTGTATTTAATTCCGTTTCAATAGCAATTACCATAAATTCATAATACATAGTATTTCCATCATGATGGGATAGTGTACTCTTTTTGTATTCATATCTAATAAAAAACACTTCTCCAATGCTTTACACACTCATTTGATACTATATTTTGCATAAAAAAAAGGAACTTAAGCATTTTTTAAGTTTATAGATTTTCGTTAGTTTTTGTCGAGTTGCCAAGTTTTAGACAAATTTGAGTCTTCTAAGTTTTTACCAAGTCTAAGTTTGTGAAAAATGCTATAATACCGTCTAAATGATAGGTATATACTATCTAGAAAGCTTCATTCCATTTATAATCAATAACATAAAATCAAGAATTTGTTTGCCCTACGAATGGATTCTAATCTGACGTACTACTGGCAAACTTGTAATATGCAGAACATAGGATAAAACAGTAAACGGAAAGATATCATAGTAAAATGCCAGAAACTTTATTCATTCTCAGGAATATCATGTACAAAGAGTATCACAATGCTTACAGTATAACCATCGGCAACAAAACTCATTCATTATTCCTTCCCGACTACATCCACCCGACTACATATAACGCTCGGCGGTGGTTAGACAACCAACCGACACGACGTTTCATAACAACATTACATTAACATTAATCTAAACATATTTTCCCGAAAGTACATGACATTACATGACATTATTATTCTTTACTAACTATTGTTTTATTTGACAATTGGCCGACTACGACCGAGGCCGACTACGGCCGACAACAAAGTAAAATATCCGACTAACATCATCCCCCCCAAAAAGGAAGTCGTCTTCCAGACGACATACATACAACAAGATAAGATTACTGAGAAGTAGGGGGAAGGGAGTGCGTCCCTGGATGCACAGATGACGTCGGAGTGGTGGAAGAATGCTCTGCTCTCAGGCGCCTCAGCTCCTCCGTGCGTGTGCGAAGCTGCCGATCTGCCAGGATCTCCCTCTCCCTCGCCGCCTTTACCATCCGGGCTGCCTCCATCAGTTGGCTCTTTGCCTGCTCTGCTTCGGCCTTCTTGGCCGCCAATTCTACCTCTTTTGCAGCCAACTGGTCCTCCAATGCTCTCATTCTCTGCTGCCATGCTGCCTCTTTCTGCTGTGCCTCCTCCTCCAAGGCTGCCACCCGAGGCTCCAAGATGTCCAATCGGGCTCCCCTGTCACTGGCAAGCTGAGATTGTTCAGTCAAGTTATCCTGAATACTCTTGATGGTCGCAGCAGACTCATCCTTGACCCGCTGAAGAAGTCTATAGGCATCCACTCGGCGAGATACTGCTACATCGGTGGAAAATCTTTGGCGCTTCATCAGAAGAAAAACATCTCGGAAGGCAAGCTCGATGTAGTATAAACTCTCCAGGACGCCTGCATCCCGCCCTACTAGCCTCGGTGGCCGACCCCGCCAGGCTCTCATCATAGCAGGAGTCTCTCCTGCTGGCCACCCCTCGCCAAATATCGTGCAAACTCCGCCTCACACCCCATTTGCACAAATCCTCGAATGCGGTGAACCTCCTGGCCTACCAGAGGCGATCGGCCAATCCTCAGGTCCCTGGAAACCTGTCCCACATGGATCATCAATCTGCCCATGTGCTCGAGCTCCTCCACACATATCACGATCAGCTCATCGGGTTCCGACGCGGGTCCTACCGCGACATTTCCACGTAATAAAGCCCTCTCGCGGGAAGCAGCACCTCCTCGCTCTTCCCCATCATCAAGGTAATACCGTTCTGGCTCTCCTCTTGGGCTACCCCGCCCACCGGCCGAAGGCCTCAATGGTCGCCCCTCGTGCCTCTGCTATGCTCGCCTCCGGGTGTGCAAGTGTGTCCTCGCCGATCCTGGCCGTCTCACTCTGCTGGGTGTGAATGATTGGCCCCTCCTCGTCCCCTTGTCCCTCCGAGGGACTCTTCTCCTGCTGGTCTGGCTGCTCGGCCACGTCCAAAGTGAGGCCCACCGATCCCAGCCAACTATCGATTTGTGCTACCCCGGGTGCTCCTGGGGCTGGAGTCGTCTCCTCAGTGGCCTCAGTCATTCCCCCAGCTCCTGCTGCCGAGGTTGCCACTCCTGTCGCTGCCGATGCTGACGGTGGTGTAAGAGAACAAACTGCTGGCAGTATCTCAACCGAGGCAGTGGAACCTGCCGCCGCCGATACAGTGAGTGCCCCCTGTGATGTGATGGCAAGAGGTGCCCACCCTGGAGATGCTCCCGGTAGTGAAGCGGCTACCCTCAACATCGCCCGGAAACTCAAGCTAGTAGCGGCCGAGGGTAAAGCGTGGTGATTATTATTACTCACCGGGCGGTGATTACCCGAGGAAGAGTAAATCTGGCAGAGGCTGCAATCTTTGGTATATCAATCTGCGCTGCCTCACGACCCCGTGGCAGACACCTCCTCGTATTTGGAGTGGACTGAACTCGATGGAAGGGAAGATAGAATCAATAGAGCTCCTCTGTCGAGATCGCTCGCTCCTCAGAGGCCTCACTCCTCGATGTTCCTCCTCCAGAGCCTCCCTTCCGTTTATATCTTTTTCCACGGTGACCGCTTTCGCTGTTGCTTACTTCGATTCAGGCCGATTAGAATACGTAGGCCATCGAGGTCGAGGTGAGTGGGTAAAGCATAATGCGACTAATTGCCCTCGGGCACCTGTGTGTGCACGGCATCCAAAAAGAGAGCTATGGCGTGCTGAGTCATATAGAAGGCCTTATGCCTCTGCGCTAGGAAATCCCGTATCCGCTCTGTGAGTAGCCTCGCCCAGTTGTATACTCGGCCAACCCGAAGTCCGACCATGAAATCCACCTGCCATAAGGCAATGTCTGACGCTCGGCTCGCCCCTGTGAGTCGGCATTTCATTAGGTCCAGCAAACATTTCCATTCTGCCGTTGCTAGGTGGTTCTTCCGGAGGCCTCGATTGCCCGTACTCCATATGATATGTTGTTCTTTGGCTGACAGGTCGCTTCGGCACACTTGTTTGACCAGTAGTTCTTTGTGTTCCTGTGTCATTCTCTTGGGTTTGTTAACCCCTATTCCCGAAGCTGGGACGCCGAACACCCGCTCAAAGTCCTGAGGCCAGAATGAAACAGTCACTTGGCAACCTCTGTAATCAACGACTGACTTGTGCGTGTGCCTGCAATAGTTCTCCACCATCGCCTTCAGCCAAGGCTCGAACTCCCGAGAATTGAAAAAGGGCACGAGCACCGCCTTGTCCACCCGAGCGTGTCGAAGCGCAACCTTCAGAGAGTGGTCGTCGGGAGTGTTTCGCCACCATTGCTTGCACTCATTGCCGGTCAGGTTCTCCCATGCCATCGTTTCGTTATCGACACCCATTTTTTTTCTTTTCCCAGCCGAGGCTACCTTTGGCTGGAGCTGCATCGCCTTCTTACCCTTGTCCATCTTTCTGTCAGTTCGGCGATTCCAACCGATTTTATAACTCTCGAGACTGCCAAAGCTATGAGAACTGCCAAACTGCCGGTGGAAACTGCCGAATTGCCAAAAACTGCCGAACTGCCGGAATTTGCCAAACTGCCAAGGGAAACTGCTGAACTGCCAAATGATCTGCCAAGGCCGTACGGTTTGAAGATACTCTGAAATTCGTACAATCTGGAAGTACTGTGAATTCCGTGCAAGTTTTCCTGAATTGCTGATGGCGTACGGATTCTCTTGCAGTGCTGAGGCCGTACGAAATCCCCTGAGGCAACTGATGCCGTACGGATTCTTTTGTAGTGCTGAGGCCGTACGGATTTTCCTGAGGCAATTGATGCCGTACGGATTTTCCTGTAGTGCGGAGGCCGTACGGATTTTCCTGAGGCGACTAATGCCGTACAGAGTCTCCTGAGGCAACTGATGCCGTACGGCTAGGACTTCACTGGGCTGCCGTACGATTTCAGCCCTGGCACCAATTTCAATCTGGAATAACCGTACGGTGCAGGACTTCACCAAATTTTCCAGTTGCAAAGGCCGTACAGTTTTACCCTTGGTGAAATTCTCAACTTGCAGAGGCCGTACGATTTCTACTGGTAGATTCTCAACTTGCAGAGGCCGTACGATTTCTACTGGCAAATAGAACGAAAACTGGGAAATGTGAAAATACCGTACGGTTGGAGAGTTCCTTGGATGCCGTACGATGTCAGGCTCTGAGTGCCGTACGGTTGATGAGTGTCGTACGTCCTCCACTGTTGATGAGTGCCGTACGTCCTTCTCTGTGCCCTGTGTGCCTCTCTAAGGCCGTACGCCTTCCTTCTCTATGCCCTGTGTGCCTCTGCAACGGAGAAACTCGTGCAAGTTCGTCCTCCCTTCTTCTCCTCTGTGCTCTTGTCTCCGACCTGTGGCTTCTTTAATTGGCCGTACGGTATAAGGTTTTATATTTATTTTATTTTTTTCCTTACTTTCCTTCACCCTTGGCCATACGCCTTGCTCCCTTTTCTTGTTTTGACATATTTTAATCTTCTTTCCTTTAATCTTGTGCCTTTTACTCTCCTCAGTTAATTTCCCTTTTGGCCTTTTAATACTCCAGGCGTTTATTTTAATCTTCCTCACTTTACTTAATTTAAAATTTCTTCTGGTGGCCGACTTATTTAATTTATTATTTAATTTATTCTCCCTTCGTTTGCTTTCTTTTCCAACTTCTCTTTTGTTTCTTTTAATTTTCTCTTCTTTTTCCTTTTCTTCCCATACGCCTTGTTTTTCGTCACTTACTCCGTTATTTATTTTCATAGCTTCTTTTCTATCTATTTTTATTTTTTCCAACTTCCATTCCTTTTCTCTCTCCTCTCTTCTCTCTTCTTTTCTTTTTATTTTTTTCCACTTCTGTTCACCTTCTCTCTCCTCCCTTCTCTCTTCTTTTCTTTTTATTCCTCTGACTTCACTGTGTGTCGGGACTTTTAATTCTGAAGTGTAATACCATTTACATGTATGTGGTGGCCGTTTATAACATTCTTCCTCGCAACAGGTTCCTATATATTCTATATCAAACCATTTATCCAGTAAAGGGGCAGGACCAATACCTCGAAAACTTCCGTCGACGTACCTTCCGCCGTACTGTTGATACCACGTAACATCGTCGCCTTGTACTGTCGGCGGTCCCGCTAGGTTAGGAATTATTTTCCAGAGTCCATCTTGAGTTGCGATCTTCCTAACCCTTGGTATTTTTCTTCTTTCTCGACGCATTTGTTTCAGGAGATCTTCTGTATATCCATCCACTGTTGACACGAACGTATCTTCTGTCTTCAACACTGTCTTTAAACAAGGGGCCTTCTCGAAATAAGCATCCCATTGCTCATCAGTCCATTCCTCCTCGTCATCTTTTTGCAGTTCATCTTGTTCTTCTGCCTGGTTCTCCTTTTCCGCTTGGGCTTCCGCGTCCAAGTCCTTAGCTATATATCCCCGTCTTATTCCTTCATAAGGGGCTACATAGTGCCAATGTCCCCCCATTCGACGCCACAATGCAGGGGTTCCGAAAACTGCATTGGTCAAGTGCTTGTGTATTCGTGGTACTGCAATTCCTTCTACTCGCTTTTCTGCCAACCTCTCTTCATTTATTTGATCTCGTCCTGATTCTGCCCAGACATTGTCTGCTACATAACCAGGACCTCCTAGTCCCCAGTCTTGTTCTCTCGGGCCTTCACTCTGCACAGACCAATCTTCCTTTGTTGCATAGCCCAACATGTTTATGGCGATAGTATTCTTTTCTTTTCTCTCCTGGTATGGTTTTAGCTTCGATCCGTTGATTGCCTCCGGTATTAATGACCCATCGAGATTTTCCAGTTTTATAGACCCATTGCCACCTACTTCCCGTACTCGGAACGGTCCCAACCAACGAACTTTAAACTTCCCCGGCTTGATCTCGTTACGGCCGTTATACTTCAGAACTAATTGTCCCGGTCAGAAATTCATCCGCCGGAGATGCTTATCGTGCCAATATTTCCGTCGCCGTTGCATGTTCTCCGTTGCCCACTGTGCCATCACTCTTCGCTCATCCAGCTTATTCAGTTGGTATAGTCTTTCTTTCAAGCTTTCGGTATCGCCCAATCGATTCTCCACGGCTATCCTCAGACTTGGTACCATATATTCCATTGGCATCACCGCCTCCTGACCGTACATTAACTGGAAAGGCGTGTGGCCCGTTGTTACCTTGTACGTTGTACGATATGCCCATAGGACGGCTGGTAACCTTTCTTCCCAATCGGCTTCTTCCACGCCACATGATTTGTGAATCACTGACACGAGCACCTTATTTGTCGACTCCGCCTGGCCATTAGCTCGCGGGTAGTACGGACTGGACAAGTTGTGAAAAATTCGGAACTCTGTCGTCATCAACCTGATAACATGATTGACGAAGTGCCCTCCACGATCACTCGTAATCCGAATGGGGATGCCGTACCGTGTTACTATCTGCTCATAGATGAATCTTGCCGTACTTTGTGTTGTATTATTTGGCAACGCTCGAGCTTCAGCCCACTTCGTCAGATATTCTGTAGCGACCACAATGTATCGGCATCGATGCAAGTGACTCACCTTCAATGGTCCGATGAAGTCTAACCCCCATCGTTCGAACAACTCCTGAGGCTGTGAGGGATGCAGTGGCATGAAATCCCGCTTCAATGGTTTCCTGACCCTCTGGCAAGTGTCGCAGCCTACCACCCATTCTTTGGCGTCAGTGTGCATCGTCGGCCACCATAGACCTGCCAAGAGGATTTTCCTTGCTGTAGCATCAGGTCCCATATGGCCGCCAGCCAGTCCTTCATGTGCCTCTTTTAGTACGCCGGGTATTTCTTCCTCGATGACACACCTCCGGAGGATCTGGTCGGGTCCCATCTTGTAGAGTAGCCCATTGATCAATTGGAATGTCTTGCTTTTCAGTACGATCTTCCTCCTCTCGGCTGGTGGCATATCACTTGGGAATGTGGATGTGGACAGATAGTCTCCAATCTTCTCGTACCATGACGGCAATATTGCAATCTGAAACAAATGTGCGTCCGGAAAGTCTTCGTTCACCCCACCCTCTGCGGGTTCACCCGACCGGATTCTAGATAATTGGTCGGCAATAACATGGCTTTTTCCTGGCCGTATGATGATGGTGAACGTAAATTCTTGCAACAGCAGTAACCATCTACTCACCCGTCCTTGAATAATCGGTTTGTTTACCAGGTACATCAAAGCTTGGTGGTCCACGTAAAAAGTGAACGGCGTGGCGAGGAGGTAATGCCTGAACTTCTGTACGGCGTACACCATTCCCAGTGCCTCACGCTCGGTCGTACTATAATTCCTTTATGCCTTTGAGAGTAGCCGGCTGGCGAAGAATACTGGGTGATCCAACCCGTGCGCTCCCACTTGTGCTAGGGTTGCTCCGATGGCAAAATTAGAAGCGTCTACATGTACGTGGAATTCCTTATCCCAGTCCGGGTACATTAATATGGGTGAGCTGACCAGTCGCTCCTTTACTTCCCGGAATGCCTTCTCCTGTTCTTCGGCCCACACGAATGGTTGGCCTTTCCTCGTCAGTAGGTCGAGAGGGTACGATACTTGGGCAAAATTTTTAATGAACCTCCGGTAGTATCCCACATGGTCGAGGAAAGACTTTACTCCAGTGACATTCTCGGGAGCCTCCATCTGTACGATGACTCGCACCTTGTCAGGATCCGTTTTCAACCCAGCTTTGCACACAATGTGTCCGAGCAACTTCCCCTGCGGCACCATAAATCTGCATTTCTTTGGATTCAAGGCAAGGCGGGCTGCTCTACACCGTTCCATGCACTCGCCTAAAGCTTTCAAATGTTTTTCTTTGTCACTATAGATCGACCAATCATCCAAGAAGGCTTTGAAATTACCTACTGACATTTTATCAAAGATGTGGAGTATAATCCTCTGAAATGTAGCTGGTGCGTTGCATAATCCAAACGGCATGCGGTTGTATGCGTACACCCCATCCTCGACGACGAATGTAGTCTTTAATTTGTCCTCCTCGGCGATACTGATCTGATTGTAACCCGAGAAGCCATCTAGAAAGGAGTACATTTCGTGCCCGGCAACTTCTTCCAGAATCGAGTCGGTGAAGGGAATGGGAAATGGATCCTTGATAGTCACTGCATTCAGGCTACGGAAGTCAACACAGATTCTAATTTGCTCCTTCTCTTTCTTCAATGATATGACGATCGGCGATACCCACTCGCTGACTTCCACCTTGAAAATAATGCCGGCCTCCAGCATCTTCTCGATCTCCTCCTGTACTTTGGCGGCATAATTTTTGTTCATTCTGTACGGTCGCTTTCGTACGGGCTGGGCTCCCGGTACGAGAGGAATCCTGTGCACACATAACTCCGGTGGGATGCCTTTTAAGTCCTTGTACGTCCAAGCGAAAGCGTCTTTATATTCCATGAAGATTCTAAACGCTGCCGCCTTCAGGACAGGGTCCCAGTCATCACCGACTAAAATCTCCTTAGGTTTGGCTAATTCCCCGAGGTTTACTTTTTTCAACGTTGGTTCCTCGTACTTCATGATTTTGTCCTGCTCGAACTTGTGGGCTGGAGTCACATCCAATTCGGCCGTACCTTCTTTATATTCTCCGTACTCAGGTGGAAATGTCTCACTGGTCGAGCCATTATCCTTTTCTACTTCCCCCTCCTTGACCTGCAGCATGTGGCAATCCGGGTGGAAGACTTCATAATCCTCCATCTGCCAGTGAAACAGTCCGCTCAATGAACTGGTCTCATCTTCCGAGCAACTGCCGATCTCCAATACCCCTTCTTCATCTGGTTCCATTGTCTTTCTCTCATCATCATCTGAGTCACCTCCGGATTCTGATGCCGAAGATGCCAGATCCTCACTGACGGCCTGATTCTTCAGATCAATGGTGTATTTCCTCCCCCGATTTTCTATTGAGAGTGTATTCCGCTTCCAGTTGTGGGTTGCCTTGGCAGCAATCAGCCATCCCCGTCCCAAGAGTGCATCGTACGCTTTTTTCTCCATTGGGATGACTACAAAATTCAACAGAAACAGTTGCGTGCCGATCGAGACCTTCTGCTCCATTAGTATACCCAACGGTCTGATGCCATGTTGATCTGCTCCCACGAGGTGGAATGTCGGGGGCCAAAGAGTCGGCTTACCCAGACACTTCCAAGTCTCTTCTGGCAGTACGTTTACTCCTGAACCACCATCGACGATAGTATTAGATAATCTCATGCCCAAGATTTCCATCTCGACGACGGCTGGTTTCCTCCCGATGCTTACTGCTAGGAGCATTGGATCCGAAGTCTCGGCTACCACTTCTGGCGTACGTTCTGGTGGACTCTTCGGAAGATTTTCTCCAATAGCATTGGTAAGTGCTACTTTGAGAGAAGGCATTGTTTGCAAAAGATCAGTTACCTTAATGGGTACGGTTGTGTGAAGCACCTGCCGTACGATATTCTTCTCCGACTCCGACTGTAGCAACGTACTGGTAGCTTTATAGTTCTTGCCTTCATTCGCCATTGCCTCGGCTACTTTTGTCTTGGCCTCCCGAAATCTTTCTTTCTCCGTACGGGATCTGGATAATTTGCTCGTTTTGACTGTGCTCTCGTAATCGCCAAGACCTCCTCGTCGGCTACCTCCAGCATATTGATACTTCCTTTTTGCTTCGGACAGTCGGTGTCTTCATGATCACCCGGTCCACACCACTTGCACAGTTTTCCCCCGTTGCCTTGGCCGCTCTGGCAATCCCTCGCAAAGTGACCCCATTCATTACAGTTCCTGCACTGGATCATCGGTCGTCCTTTGCTGTCGTACTGAATTTTGCTTCTCAGCGTATTTCGCCAATTGTTGCGGTAGCCTCCAGGGGATGCATTGTTGTTCTGTGGCTTCGGTGGCGTGGTTGGAGGTGTTGACTGTTCGCCTTGAGTGAAGAATACTTGTGAACTTTTAGTTTTTAGATTGTATGGGCACTCCTTGACGGAGTGTCCCATGACCTGGCAGATGTCACAGAATAACTTTTTTGGGCAACTTGCCTTTGTGTGACCTTCCGATTTACAGTCCGTACACCATAATTCATTGGCCTCCTTGGATCCGTCCTTGTCGGCCTTCAGTTCTTTCATTATCCGCATCATATCCCGCCGAAGGGCCTGTACGGTTGCCGATTCATCGTCACTGTCCTCGGCACTCTTGTCGTCATCCCTCCTCTTCCCCTTCGAGGAGGTCCTATTTTCACTTTCAATATCCATCGCCCGATTGTAGGCTTCCGTGTACGAGGACGGTGGTACTACTTTCATTTTCCGCCGGAGTGAGGGAATCAGTCCTTCAATGAACCATCTTTTAACCGACCGCCTACAGTTTCCAGCCTTTCCCCGACAAGTCTTCAACCTCCCCGCTAGGTCCGCATCGCCATGCTTCCCCTTTGTTTGGTATGATATTTCGTGGATTTATCTTCACTATCGCCCCGCAGGTTTGAACTCCGCCTAAAGTTTTGTTTCAGACCTCCATGGCTCTTCGCTTGATCCGGGGCCTCCGGTACCACTACCGGCACTGCCCCTCGAAGTGTTGGTGGAAATGCCTTTCAACCACCGGGTCGGGTCATCCTCGCTCACCGGGCCGGGCTATCCGTGATAGTCTCGGGTGATGTCTTGCAATGCCGCACGGGATCCTCGCCAGCCATTCTGATGAATTTCGCAACTTTTGCCGCATCCCGCTGAGCCATCTTTACCGGTTGACCTCCCTGTTGACCTCCTTGTGTTTTGGACCCGATTAGACTAGTGGATTCCTCGCTACGCCTCGTAGGCAGTTACTGCTGACTCCCTCGCCACGTGACGTAGCCACGCCACGCCCTCCGCCGGGCCACCGGGCAACACCGTGGGTCTCCTCAGGATCCCGCCGATGCTCTCTCTGCCCTGTCTTAAGCTCTGGCCTTCCCCTCCTTAACTCTGCGTCGTCGTCCGAGAGTGACAACTCTCGAAATCGTCTGATGCTACTATTCAATTCATCTTCATTGTCATAGAGGTTATATTTTTCTGTATAAGGGGTGCTGCTGAAGGGGTCTTCGTCCCTTCCTTCTATCAAACTGTAGTGTGCTCGTTCAATAGATGTGTCGATTTTTTGCAAATTTTCATATGTTCTTTTTATGCTCTGATTAATTTCAATTAAGTCCTCATCTAGTTCCTTACCGACTTGCCTTAGTCGTCTTCGCCGATTTTCTTGCTCTTGTAGTCTGAGTGATCGCCGAACTTGCTCTTCCGAAGTCCCGTGCCCGTCAGGTACTCTATTCTTATCTTTGTTCGGCCGTACGGGCATTTAGTTGTTCAAGCGATCATTGGTGGTTGCCGGAGGTGCGGCGCCGACTAGTATCCCGTTCTTCCTCTTCCCGTTTGTTTCGGTCTTCACAGCGTTGCACGATTTGCTGCCTTCGGCGCTCGCAATCCTCTTCTTCGCGCAAGTCTTGCAGAATAATGAAATGGCGGGCCAGCAACCTGGGCATGCGGTTCAGAAGGTGGTTCACCTCGTCGTTCACTTCCAACCGATCCCAAATGACTTCCTCAGGGATCTCCCGAACGAGGGATTCCCTACGTACGTGATCACGGAGCGAGATTTTCCACAAATTTACCAAATCTTCTGTCAATGAGTCTTCTCGTTCCTCATTAGCATTGATAGGTTCTTCCGTTGGTTGGCCCATTACGCTGCCATGGTGGATGATGCCCTAGTCCGTTCAGGCAACGGCGCCAAATGTTTGCCTACGGAATGGGATTTTAATCTGCCGTACTACTGGCAAACTGGTAATGAGTAGAACATAGGATAAAACAGTAAACGAAAAGATATCATAGTAAAATGCCAAAAGCTTTATTCATTCTCAGGAATATCATGTACAAGAGTGTATCACAATGCTTACACCATAAGTCATTCAGAATCATCACATAATCATCTCCCGACTATTCCCACCCGACTACATATAACGCTCGGCGGTGGTTAGACAACCAACCGACACGACGTTTCATAACAACATTACATTAACATTAATCTGAACATGTTTTCCCGAAAGTACATGACATTATTATTCTTTACTAACTATTGTTTTATTTGACAATTGGCCGACTACGACCACGGCCGACTACGGCCGACAACAAAGTAAAACATCCGACTAACAAACTCCAATGCTCAGAGCAAAAGACAAAATTGAATAATAATATCCGAATATTTCGATTTTGCCTTGAGTGGAAATATATACTCCATAAAAATTCGACCCAACTCCATTTAAAATAATCATTTAAATTAAATGATTTAATTCGCACTTTTCACTTAGGAGAAATAATCAATAATTAATTGGCTTCCCTTTAAGTGAATAATAATTATTCACTTTATCAAATATTAACTCGATATTATAAAGTATAAGAAATACTTTATAATTTGCCAAATTAATTAAATATTTAAATATTTCAATAAAGTGACTTTATTATAAAGTCAAAACATTAAATATTTAATAAATCATTAAATACTCCTTATTTCTCCGTCTGATCAACAAACTGCTGAACTGGGTCGACTCTGAGTTGAATGGTTGAAACAGGTGCCCTGCCCAAAATAGCAACTTCCGGCTGACCTAACTTTCTAAAAATAGAAAGTTCTTGAAAATGCACTCTGGAAGATTCTGCGAAGGCCCAACCTGACACAACTGCGAAACTGGAGCTACCAAACACTGAGTAACTGCCCCAAATGATCCTCTGCACACTCCTGTCAGCCTACGAGGATCGAATAATAGGCTAACCTCGTCACCAGCTGCGCTGACTAGGATGGGGACATGACATAATATACAATAAGTATATTAATTGGGCCCAACCAGTGGGGCCACAGATGGGGAGAACTTTCCCTAGCATTATTCCTTTGTTCAAACTTCAAACCCATGAGCTTAGTGGTCAAGTAGGGGCACAAAGACCACTAGCTCAACAGCCTATAGGGGGTTTGAACTTGGGTGGCAATTATAACAACACCAAACTTTAACCATCACACAATGCCCTTAATGACAATTTAATATATCAATATTATCAAATATATATAATTATATTAGCTATATTTATATATTAATTAATTTATTATATATATTTTTAAATAAAAGGGGTAAAATTTATTGAATCTAAGAGCCAAACAATACAAATCAATAACCAGTACATAACCAAAAGGGGCTCACTAGGCCCACCCATGAAAGCAGAACCGGAGGTCACCAAGAACCCACCAGTAGGGAACCAACAAAACCCACTCAATGATCTTCCATATCCTCTTGAATCAACATCTTCAATTTTTAGACACAGTCCCTAGGAAGATGCTCCCAATCAACAACTCTCCAATTGCCCTTGTACTCAGAAGCCCATTTGACAAGTAATCCACAACATTGTTCCACTCCCTCGGGATATGAACAAAGTGCACCAAGTCAAGGGAATCACTTAATTGATGAATTTGTTGAACAATCAAAGACAACTGCCGATTCACCTTGTCCAAATTATGCTTGTTCAACCAATTAACCAACAACTGCGAATTTGATTCACAAATAGCCATACGCCACCCAATGGCACAAACCTTTTCCAAAGCAATAATAATAGCTAGAACCTCCATAAGATTATTGGTTTAGTGACCCCAATAAATGGAGAAGAAGAGGACAGCCTTAGAAGTATCCCTCCCCACTTCCCCAACCCCAACAGCTCCAAGATTTCCCCTTGAGGACCCATTAGTGTTAATTTTCAAGATTCCATTAGGAGGTAGAGACCATCTACCCTCTCTCCAGATTTTGCTATTAGGAACTCGTCTCCTTCTTATACCAGCCACCCTTGAGCCAATTCTAGCTAGACCCAAACCCTGCAAATTCACCTCCTCCCTAGCATCTAGTGGAGTACCCACTTCGCACTTAGCGGAAATAGTCTCTTGAACCATACCAAGAATCCTTTGCCATATCTGGAGAGCAACCAACCTCTTGTCTTGAAAGATCCTACAATTCCTCTCTAGCCAGATCTGCCAAAGAATGCATGAAGGTCCAATAGCCTAAGCCACCTAGATAAAAAAGGTCTTGGCAGGCGGCCTCCCCAAAGTTCAAAAATCAATTAGAGTCAGAGCATGTACACAGGTTTGCCTCCAAACCCCCCACCATAGATGCCAGATATCCTTAGAGAAAGCACATTGAAAGAACAAATGTGAAGAAGATTCCTCACTACTACCACATAGAACACAGATAGAAGGCCCCTGAAAGCCTCTCTTCTGAAGATTATCCCAAGTGAGGCACTTGTTATGGGCAACTAACCACAGGAAAAAGTTGCATTTAGGCCAAGAAAATTTGTTCCACACATACTTCCACTAAGGGACTTCATCACCTCCATATCTCCTCCTATCCAACTCTTGATAACCAGCTGCCACGGAGTACACCCCCTTAGGATTAGGACCCCAAGCCAGGATATCATTCCCTTGTAGAGAGCTGCAAGCTCTTCTTGCTAAAATTTGTGACAACTCTTTGCGATCCTCCTCAGAGCCCCCTAAGGGCCACAATTGACAATCTTTCCACTTAAACACCACTAGATGGCCCACTCTCTTAGCAATTTTGAAGTCACACACCTTAGACCAGCCAGCCTCTTGGAAGCGAAGACCAAGATGCTGTAGATGAGGATAACTTGTCACAATTGGGGGGTAGCCATCCTAGGAATCAAGTTGGAAGAGAGTATCAGAGCCCTTGTTACAAATCTAGAATAACCCTTGTTTGATTAAGTTGGCCCCTCTCTTAAGAGTATCCCGGATCATAGATCCCTTACTTGTCAAGGAAAACCGAGGCACATCTTCACTTGCCACCCCCCTCATATATTTGGAGAGGATCTTGGCGCAAACATTGTCTTGATTAGTGCACCATCTCGTGCACCATCTCCAATAAAGCTTCACAGCCAAAGCTTGACCAATAATGGCAGCCTGTCGCAGCCCCAGGCCACCCATTTGAATTGGCCTGCAAATCAACTTCCACTTTACTAGACTCCACTTTTGAGACTCCAAAATACTCACTCACAAGAATTGTCTAGAAAGCGCATCCAGTTCCTTAATGAAACCTACAAGAGCAACCTTGAAATAAGCTAACCAAATTTTTTCAAGAAAGTTTTACAACACCAACACTACGCCAATTGATTAGCGTTAGCTTCAAAACCAAATCTCTATCAAAGCAACTCTAACCAAGAATGCGCCCTAAAACCACTTAAGGAAGAGGGGCGGGCATATGGTTAGAGGATCCCTAGGCTTCAACTTGATACAGAATGGAATGCAACTGAAACTGAAACAAACTCAACGTCAAGAATGTGCACTCAAGATCCCAGTGAGGGCGAGGTGCTAACATATGACGAAGTAATTAATTGAAAACTGAAACTACTAATTCTTCCGTTGTGGCGGGCATCCACTTAAAGTGGGGATTCACCACTTGATAGTGGGTACAAAGAGAGATACAATTCCAATTAGCCACACTGACGGTAAACCATCCAGGGGTACTTAATGTGTGAAATGAGAAATAATTGCAGCAAATAATGACTGGAACAGTACTATTGTTTACAGTCTTACAATAAAGAAAGAGAGCTGCAAAGTTCATGTGAATTACAATAGCTTCAAAGCATATGAGTATTGGATGATCCCATACAAATAATTATCTCTCTAAAAGCTGAACATGAATCAAAAATCAGAACTTCTAAAGTCTGATAACAATAATCAACAAACTGAAATGAAGAACCAACAACTGTGAAATTCATGGAAATGATCAAAACTCTTTCAAAATACCTCCGAATTGGCTGAAATCAAATGCAATTGCTTCCTAGGAGGTTGGCGCCCAAACAGCAAACAAGAAACTCCTTCAAAATCCCTCTGTTTATTTTGCACAAATCCCAAGGCATCTCAAGGAAAGTACGGCCCTCCTTGAAGGGACGATTTGCTTTTAAAAATTAGATTCTCCATAATAAATTCTCAAAGTGTACATGAACGGTCGCCCAAGGTCAGCAAATTCAATGATTAAATACCTAGAATCAAATTCAAATTGAATTTCAAGCTATGAATCAAAATCACCTTCAGCTGTAGATGAACCAGCAAAACCAAAATTGTCAAAAACTCCAGAATTCTTCAACATATGAGCTCAATCTACTAGTTTGATTTGAGAAGCAGCAAAATAGCCAACTAGGTGTTATCTTTCAAACACGAAATTGGACAAGAGGCTAGGAGGTAAGCTTTCCTTGAAGCAAAATATCAATTGTCATTTTGACAGCATAACTTTAACATAATTTCATGGATGATAAAAGCTGGAGCAAAGCTTTCATTTTATAGAAGATTAGAAGACTCTTCAAATTCCCAAGAAGGTACGCCAAGAGTCACAAATGTCTTTTCAAATTTCCAAAAATCTTTTAATTCGTCAAGATGGCGTCCCATTTGCAAAGCACAATATAACTTTATTTTAAAAAAATAAAACACCTTTATGAAGGCGTCCTTTTCCAAGCCCCACTTTTAAACACAACTTAAAGTTGTTCTCCTAGGCCAAGGGGGTCAACTGCAAATTATAACATTAATGCCTTTATTTAAGAAATTCACCAAAATAAAGCTTTTAGAAGCTAGAACTTGAACTCATATGATTGCTCCAACTGAAAATGAGGATCTGAAGACTGACAACTGCATACTGCCAAAAATAGTATTTACTATAAATAGTAAACACTCAAAATTGCCTCAAACCTCCAAGCAGAAACCCTAATTTTACCTCAATGAGCCTACGGGCCTCCAGAATAGGCTGAAGAGCGTCTGAACTAATCATTGATGAGAAGGGGACATTACAAACCTCCATCATACACTTGTAAATAGGAAGTGCTTGAGCCACGACTTTCAATAATATTACCCTCCTAGAAAAGGATAACCACTTGCAAGTCCAATGGTTGACATAACCACAAAACTTGTCCAAAACACTTTGCCATGTACCTCTTGGCAGTTGGCCAACAAAGAGAGGAACATCCAAATACATAAAAGGAAGAGCCCTAATCTGAAACCTAAGAATGCGTGCAATACAAGATTGAATGAGAGGAGTATTGAAGAAGAAAATGGAAGACTTCTCTTCATTAATTCACTAACCAGAAGTTGCAAGATAAATATCCAAAGCTCGCTTGAAGTTACTCGCTTCTCTAATCCCGACAACTTCCAAGAGCTCAGTATCATCCACAAACTATAAATGTGATTGAAGAGGCAAGCCTTCACCCCAATTCCATCCTTGAATAAGCCCTTGTGTACAATGGGCTTTCAGGAGTCTACCTAGACCTTCAACCGTGATAATAAATAAATATGGTGATAAGGGGTCACCTTGTCGAAGACCCCATGAGGCACCAAACAAAGAAGTGAGCACTCCATTAATCAACACAAATAAGAAGTCGACATAACACAACTCATCACCCAATTGATCCAACCCTCTGCAAATCCAAAAGCACTAAGAACTTTACGAAGGAAAGACCATTTCACTTGGTCATAAGATTTGGCCATGTCGAGTTTGATGAACATGGCCTTCTCCTTCGATAATTTTATGGAGTTTATAGCCTCAACAGCTACTAAAATAAGTTTGAGTAGCCAAGGTTTCAATCTCTCTGCAATTAACTTGGAGATGATCTTATAGAACACATTACAAAGAGCAATTGGCCTAAAATGGTCTAAAGAGTTAGCCCCTTCCCTGTTGGGAATAAGAGCCAAAAAAGTAGAATTCATAGCTTTCAACATCTGTTTGCTATTCTGTGACTCTTGTACTACCTCCAATAGATCCAATTTAATAATATTCCAAAACTCCTGAAAAAATTCAATTGGAAAACCATCTGGGCCAAGGGCCTTACCTTTCTTCATCATGAACACTATTTCCTCAAGCTCTGCTAGGGAAATTGGCCTATTGAGCTCCTCATTAACCTCATTGGGTACAACATAAGAAATACACTCCAAAATACTATTCTCTTTTATCGGCTCCTCGAAAGAATCCTCCGAGAATAAAGAATAGTAACGAATAACCTCCTGTGCGATATCCCATAAAGAAGATAGTTGTTCACCTCAGGAAGACTCAATTCATGATATTGAATTCCCATGTCCTCTAGCTTTAACAGAGTTATAAAAGAATGTTGTATTCCTGTCTCCCTCCTACAGCCATTCAATCCTAGACTTCTGTTTCCAAAAAATCTCTTCTTGCAGCTCCCATTCCGACAACTTCTTCATAGCTTCCACTTATGTTTTAAGAGAATCCTGAGTAAGCCCATGGTCTCGGATTTGCCTGGTGATGGCTTCTAGATGATCTTGTGTAGCTGATTTCTCCTTAAAAATATTCCCAAAACACTGGCTATTCCACTTCTTTAGCTGAGATTTCACAAATTGAAGCCTCTTGACAAAGGTGTACATGGATGTACCATGCGCAGGCATACCCTTACCCCATCAATCTTTCATAAGGTCTTGTAGTGTTGGCTCTCGTAGCCACATTAGCTGAAATTTGAACGAGGGGTTCTTAGCATCCTCCTTCCCATAAGCGAAAAATTTAGCAGGCCAATGATCTGAGCCCCTCCATTCAAAAATCTCTGAACTGGTGATCCAGCTATTGCCAATCCAAAAGCTGGAGACTAAGAACCTATCCAATCTGTCTGAGATAGAGTTCTCCCCACATCTCCGATTACTCCAAGTAAATAGGCCATTGCTTGGCTTTATATCAATCAAGTTCAATAAGGCTATATTATCTCTAAAAACCAAAGAAGAAGGCTCAAACCTAGCCACCCCTCCCCTCTTCTCTTCCAAATTGAGGATAGCATTAAAATCTCCTGCCACAATCCAAGGAAGTAATGGAGCAAGAGATCACAGATACCCAATATGAGCCTAAAGGCGAGACTTACTAGTTAAATCAGTCAGAGCATAGATATTGGAAAAAAGAACAATTTCTCCAGAGTCAAAACTTGAGGCAGCCATGGTCAAGGAATGTCTGCCTGAAACCCACCAAAGGGGAGAGATCTTTCATGGATCCCAAAGACAAACAATACTTCCTGCACTGCCCTGTGCTCCAATGCATTGATGTTGACCTCGCCACTAGAGTTTGGAAGCCACTTTGACTGTGCCTTCTATCGATAACTTGGACTCTTGAATAAACATAATATCAGGAGAATGAAATTTGATCAATTCCCAAACAACCTTTTATCTTGGGATGTTGTTGAAGCCCCTTGCACTCCAAGAAAGTACAATCATTTCTGGGAATTAGGAAAATGAGAGTCAAGGGTTTTGATTGAACCTGACTCCACCAAATTCTCTCTCATTAATTTAATCTTGTATTGATCTTTTTTCCTCCCCAACTTGGAGCTCTTTTGCACGCCCCCTTTTTGAAATTCTTTTGTTGAAGTCCCAACGTAGGTAGAACCTTTTTACCTTTTCCAGGTTTCTTGAACCCCCACATCTGGTTGTGGATCGAGCAGGATTAGAGTAGACCCTTGACCCACCTCATTACCCTCACGAGGAACCAACACATCAGGAGGCGCTTGAACTTGATTAGTATCCATCTGTGACCTAGATCTCCACTCCAATAAGTTGCTAAGACTGCCACCCTCTTTGGGTAGTAATTCCTCTATATCCAAAAAAGCTATTTCAGACAAGGCCCCATCCAAATTTACCTCTTGCCGGTCAACTTCCTCAAAAGCCTCAAACCGATTAAAAGCCACATCACCTTGCCTTTCCTTAAGGGTTCTTTTTTGGCCTCTTCCCTTATTGCGAGATTTCACCAGGACAAAACCCTCCTTATCCGTTTCCCCTTCTGTAATATCCCTAAATAGGGATAATAGAAAAACAACAATTTCTCCAAAAATATGCAAATTTTTTTTTCTGAAATTTTATTTGCAAATAGAAAACCCCTCAACAAATTCAGATCTATGCTCAAAATATTTTTCTGATTTTTCTATGATTTTATAAGAATTTTTGAATATGAAAAAGTTGCAAAAAATCCTCTAAAACTACCTAGAAATTTCAGAAATGCATTACAATCATTTTTCTTCTATTTTTCTGAGATAAAACTGAAATGGGCATGCAGATTTAAACATAAAATACCTCAAACCTTGATCAAACTCTAGCCGTCTTCCAAATATGGTGTCAACTCCCAAAATAAATTAGCGCTAGGTCTGATTTTTTGTTGCTGTCCCCAAGAATGTTCAGAAATATTAAATACCATGCCGAAGTTACTCCAAATCTGAACCTTAAGACTCTGAATTTTGTCTCCAAACCTGATAGACAATTGCAGCCCTGGGAATTGATGTGCTAGGGTTTCACAAACCAAAGCTCTTCCACTGAAACACACCCCTCTGATTAGGGGGAGCCCGTATGTCTCTTCGAAACCAGGGATACTCAAGGGTTTCAGACCTTAAGCCAAGTTGCAGCAGAAATGAATAGAAAACTCACAATATAATCAGCTCTAAAAGACGCCTAGAGAGTTATATAATAACTCCCAAAGAGATGAATTAATCTCAGCCCTTGAATCACCACCTCTTAATCCAAGGCTCTACATTAAAAACCTAAAAATTGATCCAATAAGCTCCTTGAAAACCCATGCCCCCTTTTCCTTTTTATCACATGCTTTTTAAAATAGTTAAAGTACATAAAAAGGGGACAACTTAAGTCTTTTGGCTAGGAGTTACTTAAGTTGCCTAAAAAGACGTGCCCACAACTTAAAATAACTTAAGTTTACTTAAGTTGCATAAAAAGACGTGCACACAACTTAAGAATAGAATTGAGAACAAGCCAAAGACTCCGATACTTACCCAATGATGCTCTAAATCCTCTTCCTCTTGGGTAATCCAAGGAAAGGACAGCCAATATGTTGTTAATCCTCATTGTTTGAGTTGGGGATATTATAGCAAAGGCCCAACCACTACACCAAAAGATCGGCCTAGTAGTGAGGGCGGCTACCCAGGGTGTTAAGGGTGAGGTTTGCATCCCACCAGCCTCAAAGGTGAAGACATGAAGCCATGAGTATAGTGGACACATGGCGATGTAGCGCCACCATTTGGTTATTAGATACACGTCTGCTAGCATGACAGGTTAACATCCGTCGGGATCTGGCCCTTCACGCACGGGACATTACAACCCACCACGCTCCGCAGGGCTCAACCTCAAGACCTTGGCTCTGATACCACAAAGGCCCAACCACTACACCAAAAGACTGACCTAGTAGTGAGGGTAGCTACCTAGGGTGTTAAGGGTGAGGTTTGCATCCCACCAGCCTTGAAGATGAAGACATGAAGCCACAAGCACAGTAGACACATGGCCATGGAGCCCCACCATTTGGTTAAAGGTACACGCCTGCCAGTACGACGGGTTAACATCCGTCAAGGTTTAGCTCTTCACGCATGGGACATTACACCTTCTGACACAAGACCTTTCCCCTTATCCTTCAATGGAGCTGAGCGAGGAGGCACCTTGGCCGAAGCTCCATTAGCAAATATTTTTGAAGAATTAAGTTTGGGACATTTCCTCAACAGGGGACCATACTCAGCAAATACAACATCGAAAAGGAAGAGCCTCGTAATCAAGCTATTGAATCCATGAAGTTGAACCAACTTGAATTTCCATCAAATCGTATAATGGGTTATTCAAGTCAATTTTAACACAAATACGAGCTAGGGATATTACCTTCTTATCCAGAGTCTATTGCAAAGGTCCAACCGGTTTACCCAATAAAAGAGCAATCATATGCAAAATATTATTTCTCTAGAACTCACGTGGGAGCCAGGGAAGCCTCACCAAACCAGAACCCTTGATGAAAGCTCCTCAGTCGGATTAAACTTGATATGCCAGGGTTAATAAAAAGCTCCACTTGATTATAAAAGTAGGGTCCTCCTTCAAAAGCTCTATTTCTATCTGCCAAGCAAGAAAACACCACCACAAAATAATTATTAGCCACTTGCATCACCTCTATATCCCCCTTCGGGTTCCAAGTCTGATGAGCCCATGATTCCAAAAACAAGAGGGAGGCTCGAATCCCCATAAACTTACAAATCAAGGCATGATTACTTAAGTAATTCACGTTCTCAGCAACAGTGTCTGGTTGGATAACCAAGATCAGACGAGACAAACTCCTTACTAAGCATCCATTCACTTTCGGAGTCCGAAACCTCCCACTTGTGACGATCCCTCTCCATTTAAGGATTTGCTTAAGAAATCTAAAGCTTTGTCAAGGTTAGATGAGGGAGGGTCAACCCTCGTCACAATCTTAGGAAAGGACATTTTATCAAACTTCCCTAGATTTGCCATCGACACCATTCACCAACAAAGCACAACCAAAGGGAACAGGAAGAAGGATAATAAAAAAGGGAAACTTTACTCCAGCACCCCCGCTACCAAGCCCAACACTCCAGCAAACAACCCCACTGCCCAGCAAAGAATGATTGGTAATGTCCCCAACTCAAATCAAGATGATTAGCAGTAGATTGGCTGTCCTTTCCTTGGATTACCCAAGAGGAAGAGGACGTAGAGCATTATTGGGTAAGATATGGAGTCTTTGGCTCGTTCTAAATTCTATTCATAAGTTGTGTGCATGTCTTTTTATGCAACTTAAGTGAACTTAAGCTATTTTAAGTCATGGGCATGTCTTTTTAGGCAACTTAAGAGTTTCCTAGCCAAAAGACTTAAGTTTGTCCCCTTTTTATGTACTTTAAGTGATTTAAAAGAGCATGTGATAAAAAGACAAAGGGGGAATGGGTTTTGAAGAAGCTTATTGGTTCAGTTTTTAGGGTTTCAATTTGTAGCATTGGATTAAGAGGTGGTGAATCAAGGGCTGAGATTAATTCATCTCTTTGGGAGTTATTATATAACTCTCTAGGGATCTTTTAGAGCTCATTATGTGATGAAGATTTCTGTTTATTGCTGCCGCAACATGGCTTGAGGTTTCAAACCCTAACTATCCCTGATTTCGGTGAGACATACGGGCTCTCCCTAGTCAAAAGAGTGTGTTTCGGTGGAAGAACTCCAGTTTGTGAAACCCTAGCACATTATTTTTCTGGGCTGCAAGTATTCATCAGGTTTGAAGGCCAAATTAGAGGAGAATCTCAGTGTTGAAGATTCAGATCTGGAAACTTCTACAGCTGCAAATCGTCAATTTCTGAGTTTTTGATGGACAGCTATTGAGGAGCATATAAAAAATACCTAGCGCTGACCATTTTGGGAGCCTAGTGCCATTTTGAGGGTCCACTAGGGTTTGGAAATAATTCTGAACCATTTTGAGGTATTTTTGGAATTAAAAATCTGCATCCTTGTCACTGTTAAACTCTGAAATTTTTAGAGGAATAATTGTAATGCTTTTCTGAAAATTCTGGGTTGTTTAGTGGGTTTTCAGCAACTTTTTCATGTTCGGAAAATTTCAGAAATTCCTGAAAAATCACAAAAAAATCAGAAAAATATTTTGAACTCAGATCTGAGTTTATTGAAGGGTTTTCTATTTGCAAATAAAATATCAGAATTTTTTATTGCATATTTTTTGGATATATTGTTGTTTTACTATTATCCCTATTTGGGGATATTGCATGATCCACCTCCACAGCAGCAAGCACAAACGCCACCACCAAAAACTGCAACACCCAAGCGCCCAGCACACACCTACAAACAAAAACCAGCGGATCTTGACCCCACGACAGCAGCAAACCCCACACTCCACACTACCCAGCCAGTGCATAGAAAGACCCCCACCAACGCCAAGGAAACGGCATGCATAGGCCGTGGCTAGGGCATGCAAGCCCTAGCGCGAGCTGCACAAATCCCCGCAGCTGCTCTATGCCATCCTTCAAAATTCTTCTTTCATAGGAATTCAGTAGCATTTGATCCAATTTATTATATATATTTATTGTTAATGATAAATTGTAATTTATTTTACAATATTTATAATCAATTTTTCAAATATATTATATTATATATTATTTGCACTGCAAGCTCCCCACTGTCCCCAAATTTTGAAAAATATTGGTGTCCCTGAAACCCATCCCTCTATCCCTATTTTCTCCTGTTCTAAAAATCTGTGAGCACTGCTATTTGTACATATTTTTTGTTAAACAGATGGCTGTTCTTGTTGTGTAATATACCTTGAGTTCTGAGTAATGACTTTTCTGCTTGAACGTGTTTGTGCCTTATCCATTATTATTGTATATATTCCCAGATTTAGGTTTTGCTAAGAAAGTTTACTTTGTTGCTCTGGATCTTTCAAATTTGGATAAAGCTTGAATTATTATTTTGGAGAATATATACTCTCCGTCAGGTTGAAACTTTATAATAATTGATTTTAATTTAGGTTGATGCTTTTGTTATTTATTTATTGACTGAAATAAGAAAGTTTTACAGAATGCTGTGGCTCGTGGTATTGCTGGGGCTGGCTTAGATGTTGTCCTGTATGGGTAAGTTTTACATTTTTGAGGTACTTATCATATGCACTGCCTCATTGTTGGCGATAAGATAAGTCAATCAAATTCAATCAGGATAAACTCTGTTTGCTTTATAATGGAAATTAGCAGTTATTTTCCATATATAATATATTCATTTGAATTGATTTCTTACTGAGTTCAAGCAATTTTAGTTTTGGGATAAAACTGTCAGTGCATTTTCAGATAAAGTGCTTGGCTGTCACTTAAGTTTTTTGGTTTGCCAGAGTGCATTTCTGGAAAAGATCTTGCAAAAACTGTTTTATGCAGGACTTGATGTCCTTTATAATATTCATTTCATAGCATCAATCAAGGAATTCTCTGATACTGTAGGTTGGCATCTACTCCAGCCATGTTTAACAGCACACTTACTGAGGATGACGATTTTCTCTGCCCCGCTGATGGTGCCATTATGATCACAGGTTTGCATATAGAATTTTTACTCCAGTTAATTGAGTAATTTATTTTGCTGGACAAAAATAATTTGAGTTCTTGGTTAGAAGTTAGTCAATGGGAATGGTGGCTGTTCTCATGGTCATCCCATTTTTGTTGAAGATCCTTATATAACTATAATTAAATTAACAATTAAAAGTACTTCTAATCAGTCTATTAAAACATAGACTGCTTGTAGTTATTTGCACACTTATAAAGCCCCACATGGTGGGCCAAACAGTTCCACATAGAACTGATTGAGGAAGAAACAAACATTTACAGATGATCTCAGTTTTCTACTTAAACCATTTCTAGAATGTCTTTTTATAACAAATTCAGTGTTATTCTATAAACAAAATATGAAATATAGTGAGTGTGCATACTGTTGTTTTATATTTTGTTTGGAATGAGTCTGGGCATTGTTATAAAAGAGGAGTAAACATAATGGATTTTGGGTTGGAATCTTGGATCATTTTCATTTTCTGTTTTCATGTGAATGCACTGCTTCTGAGTTACTAATTTGGGAATATATGCATTTTAAGATGCTCAAGCATTGAGATGCATATCTATTGTTTTCTTTTTGACATTTTTTCCACTGGGGAAGGTTTTGATATCTGCCTATCACTTTGTTGTAACAGCTAGCCATCTCCCATACAACCGCAATGGGTTTAAATTTTTTACAAATTCCGGTGGGCTTGGTAAAGCAGATATTGCAAACATTCTGGCACGTGCAGCAGAAATATATGGTACTTTTTCTGAAGATGCATTGAGGGCATCTAAAGTTGCTGCTTCTAAGGTGTCAAGGAAGGTCGATTACATGAAGGTTTACACAGGAGATCTGGTAAAGGCTGTTCGCAAGGCAGCTGGAAATGTAGGTAGGTTTAAGTTTGCAGTTTGACAGATGTATGCACGTAGATGCTTGTGAATTAATTCTTTTGCTGTCTAGAGCAAATTAGTACTAGTTTTTTTTTCTTTTTGGATTTTATGATGCCTGTGTTAGGATTTGACTTGT
Organism: Sequoia sempervirens; assembly: GCA_007258455.2. Taxonomy (NCBI): domain Eukaryota; kingdom Viridiplantae; phylum Streptophyta; class Pinopsida; order Cupressales; family Cupressaceae; genus Sequoia; species Sequoia sempervirens. The sequence continues at coordinate 20,227 of VDFB02005513.1, read as the reverse complement.
ATTGTCCACACAGCTTCTTATTGTTTCTATGTTGCATTGTCTAATGAGTCATATCATATAAGAAATCTATTTTTTTTATTGCAGAGAGACCACTCGAAGGATTCCATATCATTGTAGATGCAGGAAATGGTGCAGGAGGATTCTTTGCCGTATGATCCTTCTTCTCTTTGGCAGTTCTTCATGACACCATAAAAAGTTCAAAACTAAAAGTAGAAGCAAAAGGCATGAACATATTTGTGAATTTAACTAGTAAGAGAAATGATTTATGCATGTTATCATCTTCAAAAGCTCAACTCAATTGTGATCCTGTCTCCAATTCACTTTGTACATCATTTCATAACTTGCTTCTTTTGATGGGTCATCTATATTCATTGAGAATTTCATTGTGAACTGTATTTGTGTTTCTATATTTTGGTGGAATTATAGAGATCTGATTGCTTTCAAGAGCTTAATGTTTCTACAAATTTAAAAAATTTAAAGACTGGTTGTGAAGCTGTAGATTTATACTTTGTAAAATGTTTTGGTTGAAATCTCCTAACAATATCAACTCTAGATCTTCCTTTTGTTGGGTCATTCATTACTCATTTGTTGATATAGTCTGAGTTTAGGGTGATGTTACTAGAATTTTTACAGTATGCTCTCTAGACTTTATTAATCAATGTGAATAGATACATTAATGGCAAGAAGATGATTGTACGACCATGTTGGGGTTACCTCAAATCTATATTAAAGTACTTCACCTTCTACTTATGGGAACCAAATCTACCAGAATTAAGATTAGACATGTAATCACATGAAGTCAGAATGATTGTAATTATCATTTTTTTTCCCAATCAATTGGATTGTTAATAAAGACAGAATTTTAACTGTTTTATCCTTTTTCACATATATTTCGTTTCAAGATAGTAGCCTTGATGAAAGGATTTGTCAATTAATTTCGTTTACCATGAAATCTCTTAGGCTTTGCATTTGAGATAAGTATTTTAAGGCAGTCTATAAATATTGTAGTGCTCTGATTTGTGGAAAGAAAAATGTTTTGACACCTATAGAAAAACATAAATTTCCCTTTGCACAGAAGATTTATGGTGGGAAGGGCTCATGTGTGATCATTGTAAAAGTCCTACCAGTCAACTGTCAGTTATTATATAGCAGTCATTAATTTATATTTCCCATCTCCCAAAGCTCTTCAAACTTGTGGATTCTAGGATGTAATGTCTTGAACTGAAATTTTGACAACTTGACAAATCTTCAATGTCGATGCTTGAAACCTTAACACCTTTTGATCACGAAGATCTTGATGTGGGCAAAGGGGAGAGCATGTGGTGAAAGGGATTAAACTGATAATATAAAAAAGTACATGTTGGCGGGAGGTGCACAACTCAATCTTGCAACTATTATAGAAACTAGAAATAATGATATGCATACTTTGGAGGCAAGCCTTCCAGATGAATTACAAAAGGAAATTGGAAAGGAATGAAATTGGTTCTGGTGGCAAGCCTTCTAGAACAATTACAAATCTAAATCTAGTGGGGTACCACACATATTAACATTAGAAATGTTAATGCTAATAATTTAAAATAATTCACTGTTGTCGTGGCGACTTAGCTTTCCAAACTTAAACAAAACAAAACTAAATAATAGAGAACCATGCAGTTTATACAATTTATCAAATAAGCATAAATATTGAAGTTTTATATTATGTCTCTGGTTAGGTCAGCAGCAACTTTACTGAAAACTATTAATAACAGTAATTATATCAAGTGAAATAGCCAAGAGTAAGCTGAATACCAGAAATTTGTAGATACCCAAACTGTACGGTGGCTGAAGAAGTAAATGCCAATTGATGAATATTAAAAATGTTCAATCTCAGCTCTGTATGGCTATCTTAACCATAGTTACAAGACTTGGCAAGCTGATTTTTGACTTGGACTCAGCCTCGGTGCACAGACTTGGCAAATTGAAGAAACCATGAAACATAGAGATTTTTAAAGACTTAAAACTTGTTTCATGCATTCTTTAATAAATAACTTTAAAGACACAATAAACTAATCAAATGGAAGCTATGTTGACCATATACACAAGTATACATCGATCACACAAGTATAAGAATGAATTTAAATTTTTAGTTGAAGGAAGCAACATTATTAGATATATAAATTTAAAATTATAAATATTGTTGAATGTATACAAATGATGGATTATGAAATCTATAGCATCAAAACCTAAGTTGCTGGTTCTGGTATGGGGGCAGGGACAAGTATGGAGTTTTGGTATGCTGGTACAACAATTTTTTTCCTTGGGTACACTATGGCTGGGTATGGCTGTAATATATATGTGCGTGTGCGTGTGTATGTATGTATATGTATATATATACATATACATATATATTATATATTGTAATAATAATAATATTTGAATCTTTGAAAGTATGATACTTTATCATCAATCAATGATATTATGATATTCATAAAGATAATTGTCTTAGATGTCATTTTTGGTCTCCACTCCCAAACCCCCTCATTGCAATCAAGTTTCTTATGTGACAAGAGATCCCAATAACTAGTGGGGGTTGGGAGTGGAGACTTTAATGGGGTTGAGGGGCAATACCCCTCATGGAGGCCTTTGAAACTACACAAATCTTCTTGGCGCATGCCATTTTCACAATTTCACCACTTAATGGCGAAATTAGGTATTTGACAAATTTTTGTTTATAAAAATGTTTTAAAAAATGATTTTTATTTTTATACTTCTTTCTCTAGCCGTGGCCAAGTTTGGTAGACTCATTGGGTACTCAAGTCTTGAGTCCCCAGGACTTGGTCGGGGTCACTCACCTCAGGAGTGTTGATGTTACTTAGCAGAGTCGGGCTGCTCCTTCCAGACTCGCGCACAGATTGAAGACAATTTAAATGTTAGCCTGAAACGGCTATTTAAATTGTGAGTTTATCCTTTAATGAAGTGGCATGATTCTTGGCCGACTTGAGATCTTTGAAGAGTCACATTCATTGGTTGTTATAATTCATTTATTGGTTGTTATGCTTAATTATGAAATGGCACGAATTAATGAAGAGGTCCGATTTGCTAAATGAGGTCGACTATCTTCTTGGACGTGATTTTATGAAGGAGCGCACCTTTCTATGTGAGGCCGACTTGTGTTATTGGATGGTTACGTCTCCCTTCATATTGTATATATAGATGATGCTTCTTGGCATTCATTCATTCATTCATTCATTATTCATATTCATCATAAGTCGTCACATTCATAGAGCGAATTCTGTAGAGGAGCAGGTTGAAGAATTGTATAAGGCTGAGTCTCATTTCTGTGTATCTACATCAGTTTGTAGTGTCTCTTGTTGGCCTTCATATCGGCCTTTGTAAAGGAGATTCTTGGATTTACATATCAATATATAAGTGATATATTGTTGCTGGGTTTTTCTCCCTCAAGAGGAGGGCTTTCCCAGGGTATCTGCTGTGTTATTGTGTCTGATTTTGAATTAATTTTCTGTGCACTTAATCTGACCATTAAAACTAACAAGGAGCACTGGGAATCTTAACCCACTGCAACAGTTTGAAATAATATTTATTAAGCTACGATCACCTTTGATTAAAGATGGCAGCCTTAGTAACTTATATCTTCAACACCTTAAAAACTTTGACCCATTCGAAATAGTATGGTGCCCACATCAAATAATATGATTTGCTTCCTTCTAATTTTTGTACAAAAACATTTAACTCTAACATGATTTGATTCCCTTTGAATGTAGTACGAATTCCTTTGCGAGCTGCGATAGGTAATAGGAGTTATGGCGAATAAAAAGATTTATGCTTATTTTCCTTCAACTTTGAACATTGTACAAGGCCCAAAACACTTCCATACTATGTATGTCTCCTCATTCCCTATAGAATAAACTAATTCAATATAAAATAGCATCTCATCTTGTATCATATTTAGCAAAATAGCAGTATGGTAAGGAAATAGGAATGGTACGGCCAGCCAAAATATGACCAGTAATAATATAAAATGATTTATTACTGAGCACCAACAAATATAATATTAAGAAATTACCCAAGTTGATTTCACATACAAAATTTTCCAAACTCTTTGAAACTTCAATCATTCACTGTAACTGGAAATTATTTGCAAATTTTCAGCACATCTGCAATCCTTGAGTGTAATCACCATGAAAGGACAAGAGGGTTTTCATCCTTTGATGTGGAGATCAATAAAATGCTCAAATTCTGAAATAGGGTTTTGATTTCATCAATTGGTAACCCTCTTCAATGCTCAACTCTTCCTTATATAGGCATTTGAGGGAAGTATAATATTGTTTTCTTTTTTTGTCCTTTTCTCTCCAAAACTTAATTTTTGAAAAATGTCTAGAAAGTTATTTTATTAAATTTACTTTTGGACTCCATTCCTAGCTACACTTTATAATATTTTAATAATAAAAAATAATTTATTTTTTTATTTTTTTATAAATAAAAAATAAAATTACTTTTTGGAAAACTTAATTTAAATTGTTAACTAATTTCTCTTATAAAACCCCAATAGCCTACTGAAATTGAAAATAATAGGCTAAAGTGTTTATGAAAATCTTTGCTTGAAAAAGGGGACATGACATGGGATGAACTAGAAAGTATGGTTCTCCTCCTTTAAGATTTATAATAGACGTCCTGAATGATAAAATCAGCAAGATGCAATAATAGTTATTATATAAGGGATCCAATTAAAATTGAATTTAGCACCGTTCATATTTAAGGTGAAAACTACTGCTTTTTGCTTAAGAAATTATACATCATCTCCATATCAAGTAGATGCCTTTCAAAGAATATCTTGATCATTTCTTGTTGTTTGTGTATGTTTTTAATAAAAAAATATGGTATGAAGAAAATGCATCTTATACTACACAAAATAACAATGCGATTACGAGAGCAATTTCTTCTTAGAAAATCAAGACCTAAACCTTGGCCACTTGTAGGAAAGAACAACTTTTTAGGAATATGTAAGTTTCACTTTGATAGTCAAAGCTTAGTCCTATTTGAAATTCTTCATTTTCCTTAAATTCAGTGGGGAAACAACAGATAGCAGAGTGGTTTGCGAAAGGGTTTTACAGACATAGTTGATCATCTAGGAGTTCCCCCAATAGAGGACCTCACAAAAGAGGGGAGAAAAATAAAGATGGATATGAATAATTTGTAAAACCATTTCCAAAAACTTTAACAACAAGACATTTCTAGAAGATGAAGTTAGTGTACTTTTGTAATAATCACCCTTAATTTTTTTAAAAAACTTGTTAGCTCAAATAGAATGTAATGCCAAACAACTTCCTTTCCACTTTTTGGTCACCAAGTTCCTAGTGTGGGCGAGGTGAGAGCATATGGTGTACGGGATTACAATTTATACATGAAATAAAGCAGCTGAAAGTAACAATCACTTATCTAGTGGGGTTAGCTAGGCACGTCCACTTTGCAGTGGGAAAGTTGATACAATAATGAAGTAAAGCAAGCTCTTCCACTTTTTAGTGGTGAGTGAGTACAAGTAAAAACGACTCTTCCACTTTGTAATGGTGAGTGAGTGCCAAAATACCACTTGTTCAATGGGGTGAGTACAAGAGCCACTTATTCAGTGGGGTGAGTAGCACAAAATAACATGAGCAGATCACTGGTGGTACTACTACTCAGTGTTACAATGTTAGCTCTTGAATCATTCAAATTCAATACAATGATATGAAATAAAACTAAATGGAACACCCCAAAGTATCACCACTCAGGAAACTAATCACCCATCATTGAAATGGCAAGTATACCTCAAGGAAATGGCAGATAAGTGACTGTTACAGGTCTGAAACTTCGCTGCAGCAGTCTGGACAGCAAGATAAGGACTCAGAAGTCTTCAAAGACTTGCTCCCAAATGCACCCAAAGGTCAATGTAGACTTGGAACAATGTTTCCAGTTCATCTAATCAACTACCTTTTATGAATGGATTATGAGGTCTGATAATGACTGAACATCAGCTATAGGTTTGTCATAACTCAGAAAACACTAAACCAGCAAGGTCATAGAATGTTAAGGCCAGCTTCAAGTCTTTTCTAGCATCTCACACAAGAAACTCAAACATCTCCAAATTGCAAACAATCCTCTCAAAATGCAAACTCAAACACCATCAAAGCATTTAAAATCGATAAAGCCAAAACTGGAAGTTTCAATCAGCACCAATGGTGATCCCTAAATGGAATCACACTAATCTAGCTAGGGAATTTCTTTCAATTCCGAAACTAGAAAATCTATGAGGGTTTCCGTCCTCAAAGATTTGGAGAACTAGAGAAAATCTGGCAGCATAACAATATCATTCTTTAGCATTTTCAAATGAGCCCCCAACACCTCCTTTTATAGCTTTTTGTTGCTTTTTCCAAAAAAGTGTTATTTTGTTTTTTCATAGTTTTATTTTGAAAAAACGATTTTTTGCTTTTATTCAAAAACCACCTTTTGCTTGTTGCTTTTTTCGGGAAAAATCATTTTTTTGCTTTTTGAAAAAACACTTTTTGCTGCCTTAAAAAACATTTTTTACCTTTTTTCTTCGAAAAAGCGGCTTTTTGATTTTAGCTGCTTTTTTCTGAAAAAACACTTTTGCTTTAAATTAAATAATTCATTATGTATAAATATTTAATCATCTTTTCCTTCAAATTCCCTTCTAAAATAAAATAAAACCTTTTTTCATGTGCAAGACCCCTTATTTCTCCTAGGCGTCCAGTTGGGAATTTAAAAGACCTTTTCGAAAAGATATTACACTTAAGTTATCAAAGATAATGATTAAATATTATAACTTAAGTGAATAATTTAATTATTTCACCCCAAGTTGCGGAAAATCTGTAATATCCCGAATGGAATCTGTCCTAAATTTTTTGATTTATTTTTCTGCACTTTTCCGATTTAGTTTTTCTGCTCAAACCCTAGGACTGAATTCTGATTTTTATTTTCAGAATGATAAACACTTATAGGCATCCAATAAACATATGCCACACATACAGATATCATCAACTATGATAGCAACCATGAAAATCAACCATCCAAGTGCCAAACATAGGTCGAATAAATCTGATTTCTACTTAAAGAATTCTGCTGTTACAAAACTAAATATTTTGGACTGATATTTACAATGAATTCATGGACTCAAACATGCCAAACATATGTCCAGATTTCTGCTCTACAAATCAGACCTAAAACTATGATTGTACATACCAAATATATGCAAAATAGTTCTTCAAATATTGAACCCTAGATGGGTGATTTCCTCCTTGGCAAGTACTTAGGGTTTGCTGCTCCAAATATGCAAAATTGCCCTCCAAAGATGGGCCCTCAAGTCTGCTCCAAATTAGGGCAAAACCCTAATGCAATATGCTCACAAAATGCCACAACAATGATTCTCCAAATCTGATTATGCAATGATGCTCCAAACCTCCAAATGTCTCCAATGAAGTGCAATTAGAACTCCGTCATGAGTTCTCCCAAGATGAGTTAGGGTTTTGTCTAACTCACGACATTCACAAGGGTTTTCGTCCTTGGAATGAAGCTCAACCAAAGTTGCAGCCAAAGAGAAGAATCTCCAAAATGAAATAAGATATGAATGGATGCCCAAAAGACTTGCACTTTGTAAGTAGTATATCTTTACTTTGTTGTAGTCGGCCGTAGTCGGCCTTGGTCGTAGTCGGCCAATTGCTAATAAAACAATAGTTAGTGAGAATAATACATGTCATGTACTTTCGGGTAATCAAGTCCCGATTAATGTTAATGTTGTTATGAAACGTCGTATCGGTTGGTTATCTAACTACCGCCGAACGTTATATGTAGTCAATTGTTGTAGTTGGGAAATAGTCGTGTGCCGATGGTTATATTGTTAAGCATTGTGATACTCTGTGATTGTACATGATATTTCTGAAAAGGAATAAAGTTTCTGGCATTCAAACATGATATCTTTCTGGTTACTGTTTTATTCTATGTTCTGCACATGACTAGTTTGCCAGTAGTACGTAAGATTTGAATTACATTCCGTAGGCAAACACACTTTTACTTTCTTTTATAGCCCTCCAAAATAACATTATCAAGGCCGACCTCCTTAAGCAATATATTCTTATTCTATTTGCTTTTTTTCCTCCTCCTTAGGGCCGACCTCATGCAAGGCATGCTAGGCGCCCAAAAAACACATGAAATATTTTATTTTATTTCTCATTCCTTTATCCAAGTGGGGTGAACCACTTGTGGCATTAATGACCTCTCACTAGGTCATCCACCTCGAGGGAGTTTTATTTGGATTTATCTTATTTTTCTCCTTCAATTTGGCTAACCATCGTTGATATTTGTTCCATTTATTTTTCTTTCTTTATTTCCTTTTTCTCTCTCCTTGGACACTCATCTCTAGGGAAAATTATTTTATTTAATTTGAATTCACCAATAAGCTCTCAAAAATATACAAGCTCATCTCTCATCATCAATTTTCCCTAATAAATTGATTAAATATAATATTTAATCAATCAGGTCATTCCCTTAGCCCTTCGGCTTAGCCTACGGGAATAGGATAGGCTAACCAACTCCATGAGGTGGTCACTCGGAAAATGGCGACAATACAAAATCCTGAAACAGATTGTAATCCAATTTTGACCATGCCAATAAGATACTGAGGTGTTAGGTGAATAATAAAAGCCAATTTGGTGACTTACTATAAATATGTGCTTTCCAAGAAGTTTGGAGAACACCCCAAAAGTTCGAAAACACTTTAAAGAGTGTCATTCAGACTAGTATTGCCCACTGAGCTCATTGCCAACAAAAGAAACCTTGTAACTCCGAAATTGCGTCCTCCAAGATCTTTGGAGTCCCCTTGCCTTACCACTTAGCTTACGCGAACTCAAGAAATAGGCTAATGGTCTTTGAACTGATTAGGCTTGCGAAGGGGACATTACAACTTCTTGCCACAAGTAGTGCAAGAAGAGTTAGAGTAGCCAATTTGATGGAGCCTTGATTTGAATAGTAAACCTTCATGGATTGGTAATCATTCTAAAACCTCATATTTGAAAGAGGTTCACATTTTTTGGATAGACTAGCAAACTCTTTCTAATCGTGTATTAGAATCTTTGAATCCTCATTGCTTGTTCAGGGGAGGGCAATAGCTGTAGTGTATCTCTTTTAATCATACTATAAATTTGTCATAGTTACAGAAGTTTATCTCATTTAATGTACTAGAAATTTGTCATACTTACAGAAACTTCCCCATTGCTTTGTTTCCAATCCTTCCAATAAAGACATGATCCTTGAAGCTGCAATTTGAAACAGCTGTTTCATGCCATCTTGGCACTTTGTTTGGTTTAGATTTCACCAAGAGTGCTACTGCTGGAAATATGAGTTTGAAACAGATATTTTTACTTGCACATGTATTTTGAATAAGCCATTTACTGCCTTCCTGCAATTATAGATGCTATTTTCTTGCACATTTTTTATTTTTAGATGCATTTATAGATAAAAGTTTTTCATTCATTAGATATCATAAGCAGCATTGCCTACAGAAATTGTTTGGTGGCCCCTGTTATGTTCAGAGTCATAGTTGTGGAATCAGACAGTAGATGGACCTTAATATATTTACTTTGATAAGTCAATCAATTTATCTCTAAGCACAACCAAAAATTAAAATCATTTTCATTGCAATGTGAATAACTTTTCAAAAAAATAGAATTTCCATACATTGCAAAGTGAATAACTGTCAAGGCTACTAATGCTGAGAATCAGAGTTAGCAGCTGGATGTTGTTCAAAATGTAAATGACTTTGGAAACTTAACAAATCTTTCCATTAAAAGGCTTCATTTTCTGAATGGATGTCACAGGGAAGTGTTCTTGAACCATTAGGAGCTGTTACTTCAGGAAGCCAGTTTCTAGAACCAGATGGTAATCCCTGAACCTCACTTCTGCCTTGTTAGCTGATATTATCTGCTTTGATTTGCAAATGTATTGCTATTTAAGGCGGGATTTTTAAATTACAATTTTATATTTAAATTTTTAAGTAATGTTTCTTATTCTGTAAGGTAGTCAAATTTTATCCTTAACAGGAATTTTGTGTAGAAACCCCAGTTTCCCCTATTCTCCGAATCTGACTGTCTAGTTTGATTTTTCTGACGTTTTAGGTTTTTTGACCGTTTTTTGGATTTTTGAGCAACAAATGTAAATTGCGATTTTTGAAGTAATTACAAATAAATTCTATAGAATTCATTCAACTCAATAAACAGCAAACCCTAATGCAAAATACTGATGCTAGATTATATATTATTCTTCTGAAGATGATTACAAAAGTACCCAGATACATGCAAAGCAAAAGGCAAATAATTATTGAAACCTGGTTTATTGATACAGCAAATAATGCATGGTACGGCTGAGCTGACAAACTCCTTCTCTCTCTATCTGATGCTCCGGAGTGGACACAAATGCCAAGGCGTCTCCAACTGGTGAAGGAAATAGACCTTGAATGAGACGTTTTGCTCTGTAGCGAAGAAGTTATCTTTCTCTGCTGGTACGGCCTGACAGTGGTACGGCCTGCTGCTGCAATTAATACTGATCATTCAGCTCCTTTAAAACCATCTCTAAACCCTCAGTATATTGTTTGCATGATGTTCCTCTTGCTAAAGCGCCTCCAAAGAAGATGAAAGATGGTCTGAGTGTGAGGCGTGTTCTTCAAACATTAGTACGGCTCCCAAGAAGAAGGTACGGATTTCTGTACAGTAGTACGGCTGAACAGCAACATGAAATAATAAATGATCCTTCGTATTCAATACCTAACCTCTGTGATGTGATGCGTCTCTGGAGATAAATGATCTCAGAAGGTGTGTGAGGAAAACGTTTGACTCTGGTGAATAATGTATGACCTTCTTCAGTGGTACGACCAAGTACAAGAAAGTACGGCCTTCCTTAATCAGCAGCAATAAATAACTAAACACTTCCTCTGTCCTTTCTGTCTAATCTCTGAGGTATGATGCACCTCTGTGAATGAAAGTCTCCCGAATAAATGACTAAGCTGAAGCTCTGTAAAATAAATAAACTCTGATAAGCTCTGTAATTTCTTCTGGATGAAGAAACCCCACGACTGGCAATAAATCAGATGTTATTTCACATCCTCTGAACTGCTTCGAAGGAGATGGCTCGTTCTCCGACGATTTCGAGACGAAACCCTAAGGTCTCTGTGCTCTGGCAAGACTTGATCAATTTCTCTGATTCTCCAATGTCATAATCGCTCCGAAACCAAGGCAAAACCCTTATTAAGCTGAAAAGTGCCATTTCCTTATGAATAGGGTTTTAATTAAATATTCACATTTTAATCTTTTAATAATTCCATAGTCTCTGTGAAATATTTAATAATAATCATTAATTACGAAACTGGCCCCTTCCTGATGATGGGCACACCCCTCAAGGCAGATAACTTAAGTTATAATTAAAAATTATAACTTTATAATATAATCATTAATTAATTAATATTTAATTAATATAATTAAATATTAATATCTCGCCCGTTACTCATCCGATTACCGATCCGTCTGATGCTGACGAATTCAGAAGTGATTCCGGATGCTGCCAAAGTCATACTGCTAAAAATAGCAGTGGTCCCACTCTGCCTGCCAGGAACTGCTAAAAATAGCAATTCTGAAAAAGGTCTCCGATCGAGCCCAAACGGAAGCCAATTGATCAATACTGCCAATCTGACGCCGAACCAAGCGCCGAAACGACCCTCTAACCACTCAGTCAGCCTACGAGGGTCTCATGATAGGCCAATCTCACGATCACTGATGCTCGCCAAAAACGGGGACATGACAGTCCGCCCTCCCTAAAATTGCTTGACCCCAAGCAATCTCAACTGCAAACAAACTCCAATCCTCGGAAGGCCCAGAAAGGAAAACTGTGTAATGTCCCACACATCTCGAACTATCTCCTGTAGCATCATCAAACTCAACTGCGCAATCAATGCCTGGATCCCAAACCCAGCGTAAGAGTCTGTCGTGACGGTCCTCCTCAGGCTGCCACTGCGCTCTACTGCCTCCAACTTCACCATGCTGAGAATAGTGAAGTAACCCAAAGGGACCCATCCAATACTCGGTGCCAAAGCTGTCGCCACCGGGATCCCAATACAATATGAATCTACATCCATCCGTCATACAGAGATAAAAATTTCTAGAAGCGTCTACAATCCTGAATCTCTCCCTGTCCTCTGCTAAACCCTCATGGATGTAATAACTGTCCGTGCCATCATGCCTACTAATACCATAGTCGCCCTGTAGCCATGCACCTGTATGAGAAATCTGCGACATAGAAGTATCAAGCCCTGTCAAATACACATCGGCATGATGGATAACAAACTGCTGCCCCTGCAAGTAATACCCCGCAACCTGCTGAGTCAAGTACTTGCAACTGCAAATCCCATCTTGTGAAGATGGTAACTCTGCACACAATAAGGAAATACTCCCCTCAACTGAACCGAGAGAATCACCCTGTGCGCCCGTATTGTGCATCGAATATGAATCATGTACCGGTGGATCAAAGACAAAACTGTAAGCACCCCTCACCGTGTACACCTCATTGAACTCCTCTGTGAGTCTGGTTTGGAACTGCGATGCACTGGAACAATCCCAAACACTATGATCATCACTCAACTCAGAACTAACGTCAAAAGTACGATCAGCATCCAACTCGAAGAGTGGGTTATCATAGATCACCCCACCATCAAATTCAAACAATGGATTGTTCAAAAACTGCACAATCACTCCATCCTGATCGGAATCATCCATCTCTGAATCGCTAGAATAATAAACTGAGTTGTACTCCTGACTAGGCTCAACGAGCTGCCGACCATAGTCAACTGTATCGAATGAAAAGATTGATTTGCTTCCAGGAGAGGGAAACAAATCATCACAAGTACCAATCTCCCAACTGGATGAGACTCTGAATATCTGCTGTGACGATGGACAAGTATCGAGGGTTGTCACACCACTCTCTAGTGAATCAACAACCATGTCACAGGAACTAACAATGATCTGCCCTGCATCACCTATCACGGGACTAATCTCATGAGATCCTGGTGCAATGCGTGGCTCACTGCAACTCTCATCTAGTGCACTCATCCTATCTGTATCAACTGCTCCCGTGTCCGTGCTGGATGTAACTACATCCTCAACATCTCCCTCTCGGCTATGAACCATGGGTGTATACTTCTCACCAACCACTGCCATGCAAGACTGAACGATATCCAAAGGTGGTGAAGATTGTGCCAAACTCAATGCCACGGTAAGCCTCTCAATCTGTAACTGTGACTCTCGAAGGGCCAACTGGGTGCTCTGCAATGAATCCATAGTCACCTCACGCTCATGAGTGAGCTCATCGATCCGCTCCTCTTTTCCCTTCCATGCATCATAACAAATGCAATCCCACTCGAGAAGGAAATCCCTATCTGCTAATAGTTTAAGATAGTTTTGTTTCATTGTTCCTATTGCTTCTCGGAGTGCATGTATCACTGCAAGGGAAAAACCACTATCACTGTGCTCATCTGTCAAAGGCGGACTCCAACCATAGGTAGTCAACATCTGACGAGCAACGTCAAAATGCTCAAGGGCGGTAGCAACCATAGTGTCATCCACATGTAGTTGCCCAACCAAATGATGAGGATTCTGAAGCTTACGACCCCCATACAAGATATCCTGTTCACCATATGCACTATGGTACGACGCTGATCCATCATCGCTCACCTCATGATAAGCAGCATCATGTGTGCTTTCATCAACGCACACCTCAACACTTAAGGTACTGCTGCTCGGTACCTCAAAGGATGGCTCAACTGGAATGGTAGAAGTTGCTGGTATGACAGTATCTTCACACGCTTCTACTCCACAAGTAACTGCATGCTTATCCAACGCATGATCCCGGGATTCCATATCATCATATGAATCCTCTAGCTGATTTTCAAAGGTCTGATCCAGAAAATCAGACTCACCATGATATAAATTCTCAACACCTATTGCATCTGTAATACCCAACTCTTGAGTCTCTTCACATGACAACTCAATAGGGTTATTTTGCAACTCTGAAACCTCTGTTGTGTCATGCTCACGCGAAGTTCCGCCAACGCTGTCAAAAAATCAGAAGTATCCTCCATCGTAGAAACTTCTTGGGTCTCCTCCTGCAAAGACGATGTAGGTAGATTATTACTCATAGCCGTGCTAGTGTGTTCACGAACCAAATCAGCACTTCTATCAAATTCATCATATAAATTTCTGCCCTCTTGATAGGAAACTGAAGATATCAAATCATTCTGACGAAAAGTGGTATTATCCTTATGTGTAGATTCTCGGTCCTTTCCAGGTGTAAACAACTCACGAGCTGTAGTGAGATATCTCTGTTTTTCAAACTCCGTCTTATGGCCAAGACTCGGGTGCACATCCACATAACTTATGAAAGGAAGTTTTTCTTTAATCTTCTGAGGTAGAATGCTATATTCCCTGAACATGCCAATCACTTCGCTTTCTGTGTTTTGTGGTGTTCTGTCAATAGAGATCCTTCCGCTACTCTCAGGTGATACTAACTGCCACTCGTTGTTCGCTGTCCTAAATGTACCGGCGAACAAACCCCCATGCCTTTCACCTGTTACAACCTCATCGGGCTCCTGTCTCGTGAAAGTGGGCCTAGTAGGCCTATCTGCTGTCCGCGACACTGACCTAGGAGCTCTCCGTGAATCTGTAGCACTCCTGTCATCGTCACGATGTGATGACGATCTCCTCGGAATATCCAGTCTCTGAAGTGCAACTGCCACCTGCTGTAATACACCATTTGACCGCCGTTGACCTGCACTAAGTTCTCTGAGTGCATGCAAGACCTCTGCACGGTTCTGACCTCTGTCACTGTGAGCAATCTCTGTTCTAAGATTAACTGTTCTATCAGTCCTGTAACTTCTGTCAGTTCTGTCAGCCATGTTTCCCGGCTGCCAGATCGAACCCTCTTGCCTGTCAACCAAAGCTCGCCTGAATGAATAATACCTGATAAGACCCAAACCGTTCCGGCTGCAGAAGACGGCTAAACCCTCAGGATGGCAGGATTTAGCTCTGATACCACTGTAGAAACCCCAGTTTCCCCTATTCTCCGAATCTGACTGTCTAGTTTGATTTTTCTGACGTTTTAGGTTTTTTGACCGTTTTTTGGATTTTTGAGCAACAAATGTAAATTGCGATTTTTGAAGTAATTACAAATAAATTCTATAGAATTCATTCAACTCAATAAACAGCAAACCCTAATGCAAAATACTGATGCTAGATTATATATTATTCTTCTGAAGATGATTACAAAAGTACCCAGATACATGCAAAGCAAAAGGCAAATAATTATTGAAACCTGGTTTATTGATACAGCAAATAATGCATGGTACGGCTGAGCTGACAAACTCCTTCTCTCTCTATCTGATGCTCCGGAGTGGACACAAATGCCAAGGCGTCTCCAACTGGTGAAGGAAATAGACTTTGAATGAGACGTTTTGCTCTGTAGCAAAGAAGTTATCTTTCTCTGCTGGTACGGCCTGCTGCTGCAATTAATACTGATCATTCAGCTCCTTTAAAACCATCTCTAAACCCTCAGTATATTGTTTGCATGATGTTCCTCTTGCTAAAGCGCCTCCAAAGAAGATGAAAGATGGTCTGAGTGTGAAATTGATTTCTTCAAACAATCTGACCCCAAGGAAAAGAAGATGCAGTTTAAATACACGGTGAAATGCGGTGAGCGGCAACATGGAAATAATAAATGATCAGCCATTATTCAATACCTAGCCTGCTGTGATGTGATCGTCTGCGGGATAAATGATCTCGAGGAAGATTGTGTGAGGGAAAGCGTTTGACTGGTGAATAATGTATGACCTTCTTGATTAGTGCGACCAAGTGCAAGAGAATCACGGCCTTCCTTAATGCGGTAACAATAAATAACTAAACACTTCTCTGTCGCTACGTCTAATCCTAGAATTGTGATGCACCTCTGTGAATGAAAGTCTCGAGATAAATGGCTTTAGTGAAGCTCGTAAAATAAATAAGCTTCGATAAAGAAGCTCATAATTTCTTACGGATGAAGAAACCCACATTGTATCGGATGTTATTTCATCCTGCAGGCTGCTTGAAGATGGCTCGTTCTCAAATGATTCGAGCCGAAACCTAAGGTCTACATTATGCGGCAGACTTGATCAATTTCTCGATTCTCCAATGTCATATTAAACAGAAACCAAGGTAAAACCCTTGTTAAAGGTAGAAAGTGCATTTCCTTGAATGGGGTTTTGGTAAATATTCACATTTTAATCTTTTAATAATTCCATAGTCTACGTGGAAATATTTAATAATAATCATTAATTCTGGCCGGCCCTTCTGATGATGAAACAGCACCCCTCAAAGCCGGAATGCTTAAGTTATAATTAAAATTATAACATAATATAATCGATGAGTAATTAATATTTAATTAATATAATTAAATATTAATATCTGGCGAATTACTCATCGATTTAGGTCAAATGCGATCTTGTGAATTGAGGAAGTGATGATTCCGGATGCTGCCAAAGTCATACTGCTAAAAATAGCAGTGGTCCCACTCTGCCTGCCAGGAACTGCTAAAAATAGCAATTCTGAAAAAGGTCTCCGATCGAGCCCAAACGAAAGCCAATTGATCAATACTGCCAATCTGACGCCGAACCAAGCGCCGAAGCGACCCTCTAACCACTCAGTTAGCCTACGAGGGTCTCATGATAGGCCAATCTCACGATCACTGATGCTCGCCAAAAACGGGGACATGACATTTTGCCCGTTTTATGTCTTACTTTGACATGAGTTTGGTTGTATTATTAGATAAGTTTTCTTAATGATTTCTCTTTCATGGACTGTATAATCAGCTTATTCCTTGCTACAACATTCTATAAGTTTTTGAATTCTAGATAATTTTCTATACAAAAGCTAATGTGCGATGTCAGCTGACAATTCCAGATGAACTTTTTCCTGGTTTAAATGTTTTCAAAATTGTAAAAATGGAAAAAAATGATATAATATGGCACACATTTCTTAGGAAAGAATAAGGAAGACTGATGATGTGGCGAAACACTGCTTTCAGTTTAAAAAATCAAGAGGATGAGCAACTGTTGCTGATCCACGGGCTAGACATCTAGTGGATGTAGTCATCATTGCTAAGGTTGATGCTTGAACCACCAAGCTGGCAGCAGAGGCTGTATTCTATAGGATGCAAATGGTCATCGGATAATTGTGTGCTGCAAGTATAGCAAATGTGGGCCTCAAGGAAATTAGTGTTTTTGCTCTGTTTTTAGTTTTAGTTTTTGAAATTTCAGGGACTATGGTATTGACAGTTATGATGGTTCACAACAACATATACAATCTTAACAAGAGTGACAAGGCAGACAAACTGGCAGTGCTACATGAAATTTAGCAACTTAGTTTTACTAATTATGCACAGTTATCTATTGAAAAAAGTATGAAGATAAAAGACAGTTAAAAATAAAAACCTAAAGTGATATAAGGAAATAAAAATACCTTCATTGATTATCACTATAATGTACACAATTTCCAACATATTTATTTCCGACTCTAATAATGATAAAAGTGATAGGAATTTGAGTGGAGAACCAGTATGTGATTGATAATTGCTCTACTTATAGCTGATACAATTAATGACATAGACACATGCAAAGTTATAATGGCTCACTATTGCTTTTTCTCCACGTTTTTTTTTTAATTTTCATATTTTCAGACTGAGTAGTTCGGCAACTTGGCAAGTTGATGTGTACTTGCTGACTTTCTTTTCTGCCAAGATTTCACAAGGTTTACTTGCTGATTCTGCCAGTTGAGTTTTTGTGTGTTTTTTACTGAGTACTGCCAAGTACTTGGCAAGCCTGACCATGCCACTTGCCATCTCTGTCATACACAGGATAAATGCACCAGAAATGTGCTTCAGACACTGCAAATAATGCAATTTAGACACTGCAAAAATGTGTTTTGATGGCTTTATAAGCACTTCAAATATCAAATGCTGGAAAAACACTGAAAAAACTCATTTGATACATTTTGTAGCCGTATTTTGCATAGAATTTATGATATTTTAAAAAATTTAAGTTATTTTTAAGTTGCTGAGTTTTTCCAAGTTTTTGTTGAGTTGGAAATTTTTGGTCTGCTGAGTCTGAGTTTGTGAACTATAGACTGAATGATTGTAGGGTATCAAAGGCTGTGATGGGTGAAAAAGATGCTTGCAAAACTCATGAGCAACAAGGATAGTGAAAGAACTGACTTGGGAAACACTGTACTTACTATTTACTAATTATGCACAATAAACTATCAACAGAAGATAATCACAATTATATGCAAAAATAGACATAATGAAATATGAGAGAAATAAGAATATCTTCATTGATTATCACTGTACATGATTTCCAACAAATCGGGGCTTGACTCTTGTAAAGATAATAGAAATTTGGATGGAGAGCCAGGATGTGATCTATAATTGCACAACTGTAGCTGACAAAGTTCCTTACACAGACACATTCAATATTAAGTTGGTGATTGATTCTTTTGTCGCAAAATAGTAGAAATATGCTTGGAAAAGAAATACTAAATAGCATCACATGCATAAGACATACAAAATGTATGTGGAGAGCATCCTCATGGCTCTTGGAGCAGAAAAGGTACATGGGAAAAGATTCCAGAATCATTTCTTTTATGAGATGATGTTCTACAGATGCAGATACATTGCTTTCTTAGAGTGTTGAAACATTGATAATCTTTGACTTTGGATTGCAACATTACTGTCATCTTCTCAATTGCCTGTCTATTACTGAGAAAGTAGCCAAAAGAACCTCTTAGGTGCTTAAATGCATATATTTGTAGATGATAGCTGATAGGTTGTGTACCTAACTTAGGAATCCTATTGCATCTAGAGTTTCCTGGCATCCTGTGTAATGTTTTTGTGTCTGGCTCATTCTGTAACTTCCAGTCTGGGCATTTTCTTTTGGTCGATAAGTCTTGATGTTTCCATTGGTACGGATGGTGAAATTGCCAAAATTTCATCATGGCGCCGAAGTTGTTAGGGTTAAGATTGTAAATGGCAAATTTAATGTATATTCAAATGAAAGAGATGAAATCTCTTTATAGATAATTTACAAAGAGTTTCTAATATTACAGAGTGTCGAAAGTTTCTAAAAAGAAACAAAGTAGAACTAAAAAAAATAGAAACAAATCTAATATAATATATTTCAAAGTTGATCATTAATAAACTAATAAATATTAATCTAATACCCTCCCTTAATGGTCAATCTATGAACCACAACAAGGTGCCCCCTGAATTTGACAAACTTATCCGGGCTCAGAGACTTGGTGAGAATATCAGCAGTCTGATCCTCAGTCGGAACATACTGCAATACCACTGACCCATCTTCGACAAGCTGGCAGATGAAATGACAATGAAGTGCAACATGCTTTGTCCTTTCATGGAAGACTGGATTTTTGGTGAGTTTCAACACCCCTTGATTGTCATAGTATAAGGGGGAAGGCCCTGCTTGAGACATCTGCATGTCAGAAAGCACCCTTCAAAGCCAAATTGCCCCACAAGCTACTTTAACAATTCCCCGATATTCAGTTTCAGTCGAGGAAAGAGCCACTGCTTGCTGCTTCTTGCTGGTCCATGTAATTGCACCTATACCCAAACTGAATACATACCCTGAAGTAGACTTCCTGTCATACACAAAACCTGCCCAATCTAAGTCTATATAGCCAATTAGCTTAGGATCTTTGCACCTTCCATAGAAAATGCCAAAGTCGGAAATGCCTTTCACATTTCGTAGCACACGCTTCATTGCAACCCAATGTTCAACTTTAGGGGCTGTAAGGATCCGGACCAATTTTTTTTGTTTTTCACAATGCAATTACAATGAACACGCACCCATTAAGGTTAGCACTAAACCAAAACGATGCGGAAAGTAACCCTAACCAGAATGTACACCAGGATCCCGATGTGGGCAAGGTGTGAGCATCGGTCAGAGGATCTATGCGAATGCAAATTGAAGGGAACTCTAACCAAGAATGCGCCTGTGCAAACGAGCATATGGTCAGAGGATCAATGCATGATGAACAAAATGTAACCCTAACCAAGAATGGCGCCGAGAGATGGCGAGCATATGGTCAGAGGGTCCCTA
>VDFB02005512.1:0-11779 GCA_007258455.2 Sequoia sempervirens | reverse complement strand
GTATGCAATCTCCTTGTGGAGTGATGAAGAAGACACCAAATCCTGACCCATGTTGTGTGTATGAACCATCAAAATATAGTTTCCAGTGGTCCACTACGTTGAGGTTAAAAATGGATTCATTTGGGAATTCAAATACAAGAGGATTCTCAGCATAAAATAGGTGCTTCTGCACGCCTAATCTACAATAAATCTGCATCCCTTGATTGCTTTCCTCTCTATGTACTCAATGTCATATTCTGATAGTATCATCACCCATTTTTCCATTCTTCCTATGAGCATTTCCTTTGATAGTAGATACTTGAGGGGGTCGATCTTGGCAATTAGTTTTATCTTGTGTGCCAACATGTAATGTCTGAATTTTTGGGATGTCGACAATGCAAAAGCTTTCTCGATGAATGAGTAATTTAGCTCATGACTGACCATTGTCCTGTTGATATAGTAGATGGCCCTCTCCGTTCCGTTCTCATCATGCTGAGCTAGGAGAGCTCCAAGGGTTGCTACTATTGTTGACACATATAAGATCAATGGCTTCTTTGGGATAGGTGGCATTAACACTGGAGGTGTCAGTAAATATTCCTTGATTTGTTGAATGCCTCTTCGCATTTTGTGTCTCATTTATACGCTACCCCCTTGTGGAGTAGGTGAGAATATGGATTTTTCTTGTCTGCCAGTTGTCCTATGAACCGTCGGATGGATTGAAGTTGACCTTGAAGGCCTCTCAGTTGTTTTAATGTCTTTGGTGCTTCCATCTCGAGGATTGCTTTTACTTTTTCCGGATCCACCTCGATACCCCTCATAGAGACTATGTATCCTAGCAGTTTACCTGATTGTACGCCAAAGACGCACTTCTTGGGATTTAGTCTGACTTTGTATTCCTCCAATCAAGCGATGGTACTGAAGTTGCTATATGATCTTGTCTTTTCGACTTAGTTAAATGTCGCATATAGTCTTCACTATTTTTGTGGATCATGTCATGGAATATTAGTGTCATGGCCCTTTGATAGGTTGTTCTATGTTCTTTTAGGTCAATGGCATCATGTTCCAAAGAAGAGGGTCCCCCATGGACAAAGCGGAAGGCAGCTCTTATGTTGATTCTCTTTGCTGCCTAAGTGATCTAGTTATATCCCTAAAATCCATCCATTAGTGATAGCATCTCATGCCTGCTCATGTCTACTACTCTGCTCTGCCAGAAGTGGGAAATCATCCTTTGACATGCTTTGTCTAAATCTTTTGTAAGTCTCAGGCAGATTCTCACATAGCCCATCGTGCTTTGAAATAGGTACCAAATTTGACACCCATTCTGGATAATCAATTGGTTAGATAAATCCTGCATCTAACAAATTTTTTAGCTCCATTTTGACTAATAAGGCTATTTGAGGATGCATTCTCTCTGTAAGCTGCTTTGACCTGGGCTTTCTGTGAGATAATCAAGCAAATGATGGGATGCACCGCATTCCTCGATCTAGCCTTGGCATGTCAGCATAACTCCATGTGAAGATTATTTTCCTTTCCTTTTAAAATGCTGCTAGGAGTTCTTGTTCTTCTGATAATAGCGATTCCGAATAGAATGTGATATGTGGGGTCTCCTCTGTTCCTATGTTGACTAGATTGCATTTTTTGGCCAAGACTGCTAACTTCTCCTGATGAATAGCTCTTAGGGGAATATTGAATCCTTCATCCTCGGGTGCCTCAAAGAGGTTTTCACCATTGGATACGTCCTTTCTTTTTACTATTTTCTTGTCAGAGAGTGCCACAGTGTGGTTTTCACTTAAGGACTTGGATATGATTCTTAGTTTTTCACTTTTGCGACTAAAGGATTCAGATGTTTCCCCATAATAAGCATGTGTGTCCAACTCCATTATAAATCCTACCTTGTGATCTCCATCTGGAATGTTATCCCTCAATCCCATGAATTCTGAGAGCTCTTCATCATTTTTGAATGTATCAAGAACTAGTGGTCCTCGTTGGTCATAGTTGATCAGTTGGGGGTAGACTAAACAAATCTCATGATTTTGACTATTTGGTTCAAAGGATATGGTACTAGTCATACACAGGGTGGTATCTTCAAATAGCCTAGGTAGATTGGATAAGGTATCTTCGTCATCACTAATAATATAGGGCTCAGTTATAAAATTATGTGTGTCCCTACCTGTGACTATTGGTGAGTGTACTTGTACTAGTACTGGCTAAGGAGAAACATTAGCGGCTCTAACCGGAGGACTTTGGCCATGTATGGTTATTCTCGGAGTGGCACATCCAAGACCAAGATTTGTTATGGGTTGTGTCTCAGGCATGGTAGGTATTATGAGCCCATTGTCATTTTGTCCCAGTCTTTGATTTCGGTCATAGCCCATTGCAAGCATCATGTGTAGGCCTTTGCTTCTTTCATCCATTGGTAAATTAGCTACCGGTCTTTCATCTTGATACAACAATCTGCTTCAATGACCTCATGACCAAGGTCTCCCCATCTTGTGAATTCAGGATAATCCTCAGGATACATTTGTGATGTGGAAGCTTGATTTTCTTGTGGGCATCCTCATGATCTAGGAGATTGTGGTAACTCTCCTATCACAAAAGCATTGTTAGGGAGTTTGTAGCTTCCACAACCATCCTCTTGGATGATGAGCTTGATGTCAAATATGGTGGGAATGGCGGTGTCTCCGCTGCAAAAGTGGGACGCCAGAGTGGTGGACTGGGCTGTATTGTGTGGATGGTCCCTCGCCATTTTGCACTTGGGGAATTTGTAATACTTGGCTTCAAGATTCTGCAATATGAAAACGCTTTTAGGATCTCCATGGACGGTAACCTCTTGTCCATTGCGTAAATTTCACACATTGGTGGAAGGTTGATGCTACGACTTTCATTGCATGAATCCATGGGCATCCCAGGAGGATATTGTATGGAAGTTCAAGGTCCAAGACCTGACATGTGGTTTCCATGATTGTTGGCCCTACTTGGATAAGGAGCTTAATTGTGCCCTGAGACATTCTTTCTTGGTCATCATATGCTCTAATTGTGATACCCTTGCCTATTTCAATGGAATCTTCTGATATTTTTAACTACTTGATGAGGCTAAGAGAACAAATGTTCAAACCTGCACCTCCATCCACCAAGAACCTTTTGATTTTTCTTTTGTTTACAATGGCTTCCAAGTGAAGTGCGCGGTTGTGAGATGGTTGGGCGGGGAAATATTGGTCGGAAAATGTAAGGAGATTAGGTGTTATGATATTTATGTACCATAGCTTGGAATTGCTTTCAGACGATTTGTGACAAGGATGAGGCAATGTCCTCAAGGATCTTTTATGCATCTACTGAGATTTTTAAACAACCTATGATGGAGATGTGTGTCACAAGTATTTTGAGTTGTTGGTCTACAACATTGTAGCTATACTCAATGAATCTTGGATGGTGGATTCATGTGAGGTCAGATTATCCCTGCAATGGTGACTTTGCCACCTCTTGTGGTGACTCCACAATCTTCGGCATGGGCACCTTTGATGGTGATGACCATGCAGTTTTCATTGAGGTTGGGAACAACTATTTCGTATACATGATTTACACTCGCCTTCCTTTATCGTTTCTATTCCCTTTGTTGCCATGATTTGGCATCGGATTTGTGTAGATTTTAAGATCCTAATTTCCTGTGGGTGTTTCCACGTTTATGATTTTCTTGTTGATAAGATCTTGGATGATATTTTTGAGTCTCATGCAATTGTTTGTGGTGTGACCTTTTATTTTGTGAAATTTGCAAAGTCGATTCTTGTTGTACCAAGGAGGTTTGACATCAGGTTCTTGGTAGTTTTCGAATGTAGGAGGTTTGATAAGTTTTTCTTCAATCAATTTTTTCATTATGTCCTCCAATGGTTCCCCCAAAATAGTGTATTTGCATTTTGGATAAGTTTTGCATTGTGGCAGTCCCCTTTGGTGATTGATATTGTTGATGATTAGATTGTTATTAGGTTGATATGTTGTGTGATGAGTGTTTTGGTGTTGTGTTTGGATTTGCAGTGTGGATGTATGTTGGCGTGGACCACTAATGACCACCTTGGCATCGATGATGCCATCATTAGTGATGTTCTTGTTTCTTGCCCATGTATGAAGTTTATCATTGTAGTTTGATGGTGGGCGATTGTTTTGTGGCTCATGATATGACGTTGATTCGGCAGGTTGGGTCACAAGGGCTCTTTCGATGCTAAGCGCCTTAGAGATTAATTGCTCATATGTGGTGATTCCCTGAACCTTGAGATGAAATGACAGGTGGCTTTCAAGGTTGGCTATGATTGTGCAGACTTGTTCTTCTGGCATGGTCCACTTGCTCCAATTGGCCTTGGATCACCATCGTTGAAGGAATGAAGCAAAAGATTCATTCGTTCCTTGTTTTAGAGTGTATAATTCTTTGAGACTGACATCCATCGTGATGTTACATGTGTAGTTCCTGATGAATTCATCTCTGATTTCTTGGAATGTTCTAATGCCTGTGGGTAAGTGAGAGAACCATTCTATAGTGGGACCTGCCAAGCTCCTAGGGAATAGTCGCATCAGATAAGTATCATCATATGCGACCTCCATACAATGAACCTAGAATTCCCTGATGTGATCTTCAGGGTTTCCCATCCCTCGATACTTGTCAAATTTAGGGATTTCAAATCCCTTAGGGAATGGTTTCATGTCTATGCTCCTATCAAATGGATAGGGACACAAGTTGCTTTGCGTTTTGGTTGTCCACCCTGATTGAAGGTCGAGCACTTGTTGTGAGAGCAACCTGAGTTGTGTTGTCACATCATTCTGGGGATCAGGGGGTGGGATGAAAGTATTTTGGGGTGTTTGAATTGTTAGTTGGGTGGATGGGTTGGTCGGTGCGTTGTTTGATGGTATCTGCATGTTCTGTCGAGCGAAGTAGGCTTCTACTTGCTTTTGTATAAACGATGCCTATTGTTGATCCTGTTGTTGTTGCGCTAGGATTTGGGCTTGTTGTTGCACTTGTTGTTGTTCCAAAAACATTTGTTGTTGTGCTTGCTACTGTTCCCACAATGCTTGTTATTGGGCTACCAATTCTGCTGCTTCTTGTTGCTCTTGGTATTGCTTCAATGCTTGTTGATATGCCTACAATTGCACTGCTTGTGCAAGAATTTGTGCTTGTGCTTGTGCGGCCTATTGCTATAATAAGAGTTGTGCTTACGCGACTCTTTGTGCTTGTAATGCTTGTGTAGCTTGGGTGGCCTGTTGTTGTTACTGTTGCAATAAATCTTGGGCTTGTTGTGCTTGTTGTGCTTGTAATGCAGCTTGTGCAGCTTTGGCAACTTGAGCGGCTTGTTGCACGGCTTTTTGTTTCTGCACTTGTTGGTATCCTCTTTGAAAAGCGACTTGTAATACTGCGTCGAATTGGTTTGATGTGGTGAACATTGGTGGTGGTGGAGGTGGTGGTGGTAGATGATGATGTTGTGTTGATATTTTGCATGTTGGATAATGGTATTGATGTGATTGGTCCTTGTGAGGCCACGCTTTGTGATGTTAAGGGTGTGTTTGATGGTGTTGCCTTTGCTTGTGTATTTATCGTTTGTTGTTGCAATATCAACGATAAATTTTGTGTGTTTGGTACAATGTTTTGATTGATGGTTGGGATGTAGGTCTGATTGATACTTGGTAGGGGAGGAAGCCCTAAACCAAGGAGTGATGCGGATGATAATGGAAATGGCGGAAGAGGTGGAAATGTAAGAGGCGTGAGTTGTTGTGAAAACATCATGGTGTCGAATAAGCCCCCTAGTTTGAACGTATCTCCCTCTTCTTGTGAATTTGTGAGAAGAGGTGTTTGTGGTGTTGCGTGGAAGGATGATGATGATGGATCGTGATGGAATGTGAGAGGAACATTCTTGTGTAATGGGTTTTCGGGTATGCTTTGTTCCAAGGTGGTGTTTGCGTCCATGTTTTGATTATTAACAAGGGGATGTGATTGAAGAGCATTGATGAATGTGTTTCCCTTGTTGATACTTATATTGGGCGGAGCAAACATGCATTCGGCGCCGTTTTGTGTGACGCTTTGAGATGGGGTGTAGACAGCCAGGTGGAAGGTGGATGAAACTGGGAGAAAATGATGTATCCATGATATTACTCACATCAAAATCAAGGCAACTTTGGCCCCTTGTTTTGCTAGTTCAAGCATGTACAAATAAGGGTTAAGCCCCCATCATTGTTGATGTGATTCATGGTTGGTCCTGGATTTTGGAGCATTGCCATTTCCCTCGAGACATTCTCAGTGAGGTCCTCTCCTTTGATTTTCTCTTGAATGGGATGATGAGAGGGTCAATGGCTGTTTGGATCTTAGATTCATTTCTGATTGGTTTCATAGGTCACTTGAAGCGGGTGTTTCTTTGTTGGCTTCCATACTCTTCTTGTATTGAGATCTTGTTTGGACCATACAACAAGGATCAAGAATATGGGAGATGAAATCTCTTGACTCTTTGGATTGATCTCTATTTTATGTCCCAAAGTGAAAGTTTTTAGGATGCTTTTGAGGATCAAAGGTGATGATATGATGATGATACTAGGGATGGATGATATGGATGCTTTTGAATTTTGATCAATCTTGAATGAGACACTAGGCCTTTTAGGACTTTTCATTTTGATTTTGGATTTTGAGATTTTGAGATTTTGTCCTTGACTTTTGATTATGCTTTTGATTTGGATTTGGATTTTTGAACAAAAAGATCCTAAGATGTTGGATGACGATCTAAGGGATAGCTTTGTCCAAAGGATGATAATTTGAATATGTGTGAGGAGAAGGATGCATCTACCCACACCTATTCAAATAGGATGATTGTTTCACTAAGCATATGGAGAAGGCTTCATCTACATACATTAAGCTAGACAAGATGATTTTGATAACTTTGACTAAGAATATGCAAAATGATACATTTACACATACCTAGCAAAAGGTGTTTTTGATAATGTTCTCAAGGATTTTGTCTCAATAATTTTGATGATGGTTTGGATTTTGCCATAAAGCCTAGTATCAAGGATGATTTCAAGATTTATCAAAAGGTGATGATGAGGTGGATTTTGTTTTGATGTATGGATGAAAGATTTTGATAATGTTTTGATCCTAAGATGAATCTAAAAGGACACTTTGTTTGCCTAGATCTAGGTATTGAAGAGCATGCATATGCTTCCTAAAGACCTTTGTAACCAAGAAATGATTTCATTTGGACATGTATTTTTGGATTTTCAAACAATGACTTGTGCTTTGGGATTGTAAAGTTTTCAACACACATGAAAGTTCATTTTGCTTAGCTTTGCTTAATGTCTTTATTTTACCAAAAACACTTTCTTCAATTAGGTTTTCAAACTAAGATGTCCAATTTCTTAATTTCTTCAAACCCCACAAGATAAGGATATGTGGAAATTTAATGAACTTAAGGGTAGTTTCCCTATTGCTTACTTAAGGAGACAAATTGAGATATAATCCAATGCTTAGAAACCTCTAAGGATGTAAACCTAAGGGAAAAGCAATAACATATGGATTGAGTTTCTCAATTTGTATTTTTCTTCAAAAAAGGGTTTGAAATTTGACGATGTTGTTGTTTGTTTTCATGATGTTTTCGATCAAGCAATGCATTTTGTAACCCAATAATAAGTATAATCCTATGGATATGTAAGACAATATTTGTTGGATTCCCACTTGGACAAGTCCAACTATGCTTATCTCTAGCGGATGGTTAGATGTTTGATCCCACTGGCTCCCCTCCACGGCACTCACTTATATGGGGCAGCCAAGCATCAACACTCATGAAACTCCCATGGCATGCTTTCCATCTCTCATCAAGACTCAGTTGGGTGGTTTTAGAATGACTGCCTTTAAAAACTTTCACAACAAATGATGTTTCCAAAAATTCTAAATTTCATGGTTTTGTAGTGTAAGGACTTTCCGCTTCTTGTGGTGGAAAGGACCCAATGTGGCAAAGAGTCCCCTTTCGTATCCATCTGTCGTAGCCAACCTGCGATAATGGGCATTTAAATATCCACATTTCTATATCCCCGACCTGGAATACTTTTGGCTTTAGAGTGTTACCATTGAGTCGCTCCTCTGGGTGAAGACTTTTCCTCTGCGACAAACAAGTTGAATGAAAAGTGAAAAATATTCAGACTCGATCAATCCTTGTTGGCAACAAGGAAAGAGAATATATGCAACAAAGCCCCCACTCACACTCGCACAATAGTTTGTCCAATTTTAAGCCCAAATTGAAGTGTGGAGGTGATTGCTTTATCTCAACCCAAAGTCATGGAAAAGACCTTTTGATTCTCAATATTGCTATAAAGCACAAGAGAAGCCATACGTCCTTTTCCAATGGCTTTAGTCTAAGTAATCCCTCACGAAAAACACAACTACACTTGTTCTTTTTAGATCCTCGAGGCAATATGTGAGTGTGTTTTAAAGCACCAAATCACAAGTGAAAAGACATTTGTTCAATTGTTTAATCCACAAACGAAATCTAGTAAGTTGTTGATCCTAAGGTTCTTTTTAATCCTTTTGCAAGAAATAACAAAAATAATCTTTTTTTTTAAAACCCTAATGAAAGCTAGTGTTCTAAAGAAAGAAAAAGATGACAAATTACTTAAAGAAGTGTTAAACAAACACTTAAGTGTTAAAAAACACTTTGGTTAGACAAAATATCATCTCCATGCTTCTCCTTCCTTTGCTTTTGGCTTCCAACCTACAAAGTAGAAAATAATCAGATTTTGGAAAAAACACAGAAGTTAAAAAAATAGAAAACAGTAGATAAATAAACCATGAACCAAAAGCAAGTGCTAAAAAACTAAATTCTCCCTTTTTTTGTTTTCTAGCATCACAACTCGTGAAGGCGTCATTGTTTTTTCCTTCCAGCAGTGCTCTTACAGCGCTGCTTACCAGTCAGCAAAGCTCTGTGTCAGGACAGAGAGCATGATTGCGTCGCTCTTTTCTCCTAGCGTCGTAGTTTTTGAAAGCGTTGGAGTTTCAAATTTTTTGAAAACTAGTGCAGATCGACGAGTCTAGTGGCGGAGTTTAGAATTTGAATTTTTTGGTGGGATGAGTCCAGCGGCGCTAAAATAGTGACGCTGACGAGCCCACGGTGCTAAAACAACGACGCTAATGAGCCCATGGTGCGAAAATTGCGACGCTGGAGAGCCCGCGTTGGAATTTCTTGTGTGTGTAGAAAAGCGTAGAATTTTTGAGAAAATGTTAGAAATTTTGATGTCTAGCCCTCCTTCTAGTGCCAAATGTGCGAACCCTTTTCCTAGTACCTGCAAAACAACATGAATAAATGAGTTAGACAATTAATTACAAGCTAAAAGAAGGATTCCCCATGAAATCCATTTACAAATCAAACTAGGAATGAAAATATTGAAGAACACAATGCAAATGATAAAAACAAGATAAAATCCTAATTAGATATGCAAACTCTCAATCCCATGGGGGAATTGGTGCCAATTTGATGCAAATTCTCACCTTCCCCAATCCTGCAAGATGCAAGATCTGGACACAAAGAGATTGACGATCCACTTTGATTTAAAAACGGTGAGAAATTCCAAAACAAAAATCGTAATAACCCAGCTGAACTCAAGATGGATGAATGGGAGTTCCTGCGATTTTAACACGGTAAACTTCGGCTTGGAATCAGGATCATTTAAACGGCGAGGCGGTTCTTCATTTATAGTGATTTCAAGATGGATGTGTCGCCCAAATTGGAAGAATGCTGGACCAACATTCATCCAACGCATACGGTACGCCACCTGGCCGCTATGAATGGATGACGGTCAGGTAAATTTTGGGGTTTGTGCCAATAAATGCCAATATTTGAAATCCAACAAATTTGCTGGAACGCATACCGCAAAGTTATGGGGCTTTAAAACGCAATAAAATGCCACTCTGGCTCAGCTTGTTTATTAATGCAGTTGTGCTCTTTAAAACGCCTCATCTACGTACACGCTTGATCTCTGGGAACTTTGAATCAAATTCGAGTAGAATATTCCAAAAGATGCCTTCATGAGAAAAATGTAGATTTAATAAATAAATTAAATCTATTTTCACGTGCAACTTGCATTATCTTGCAGTGATGACATGAGCATTACATCCAATTAATCGCCACAATTAATTTAATAGGAGATTAGATGATGTGACTTATTTGACTTAGATTTATAGATTTACTTAAATCAGATAAGAGAGGAATATGGTAAGAGGCTAATTAAATAAAGATTTTGATTTATTTAATTAAAAGGGATGGTGTTAGATTAAATCAAATAAGGTTTTAATTTATTTTATTTAATGGAAAAACTTTAGGGATTTAATCAAGTAAATTGATTATTTAATTAAATAGGGATGATTAGATCAGATAGATTGATTTAATTAACAAAATAGATGACCTTAATTAGATAAAATGATTTATTTAATTAAATGACGAATATTGATAAATTTAATTAGATAAGGGAATTTTATTAAATGGTTAGACCGAGGAATGATTTAGGAAGAAATGGTGTTAGTAAGTCGAGATCAGGTGCACGATGTTAATCAGTACATTTTCGATGTCTACACTGACCATAGTTTACAGTGATACAAAGTATGGATTATCCTTTGTAATCCAAATTTTGGACCTAATTGAACTAGAGACCTATTAAAATCCTCTGGTTTAGCATTCAACTTTCCATATTTTCCTTCGCTTATCTTAATTACACTCCTAGATTAAAGTTTACCATCCAACGTCATAACCATCCACCCTTGCATTTTAGAACCAACCATTCTTGATTAGACCTTAGTTATCCCTTGATTGTCTCGAATCTCATATCTTTTCATCACATTACCCACAGTTGACCCTAAACTCATCAGTCTAGTTTAGGTTCAACTCTTATCCCCCCATCATCTTGATCATTGTCCCTTCAAGGTTTTAGACATTTATTGTGTTCACTTTGGTCTATCATTACCATATCATCATTCATCAATCATATCCCACACTCTTGTCCTAGTTATATTTTGATTAGACCATAGTTATCCTTTGGGGTTTTTGATCTCTTATCTTTTCATCAATCCATCAATAGTTGACCCTAAACCCATAAGTCTAGTTTGGGTTTAACTCCTATCAACCATCATCATAACTTTTATCCTTCAAAGATCTAGGCATTCCTTTCAATTACTTTGGTCTATCACTATCTCACAAAATCAAAATCAAAATCAAATAAATCCAAAATTATTCATCATCTATTAGTTATCACTATCTATAATCAAGAAAATCCAAAAAAATTGAAAATCCCAAAAAATCCAAAAACATTTGAAAAATCCTAAAAACCCAAAATATATTTGAAAAATCTTGAAAACCCAAAAACATTAGAAAAACCAAAAATCCAAAAACTTGAAAACCCAAAAATCTAAAAAACCTTGAAAAATAAAAAATCCATTTTTTTTTTAAAACTAAAAAACCAAAAAAGTATTTGATTACTTGTCCTTACCTCATGCTAGGTTTTAGAATCCAACCAAAGATCTACCCACACATTCACATCAAACCCAAACCCAAAATTCACATAACCCATGCCACAACATTAATAGTTTAACATGTTTAATCACCAAGCACCAAATTATCAAAATATAAACCCAACCATGGGGCCCATGAAAAAAATAAATTACAATGCTCAAACACAACAATAGATCACAAATATGCAAGTTTCTAGACTCAAAAAGACATACAAAATGGAGGATATATGTCCTTACCCCTTTGATAAAAGGATACACATACCACCTAACCCTCCTTTCCAACAA
>VDFB02005511.1:0-11865 GCA_007258455.2 Sequoia sempervirens | reverse complement strand
TATTCTTGTGCTCCAACAACTGGTACAGTCAAATTAGGGCCTCTTTGAGGGCTCTCCCTAGGATGGTGTCTAATCACAACCCCTTGCTACTAACTTTGAGCGACCAGTCTGTTGTTGGTCCTTTTCCTTTCCGCTTTGAAATCATGTGGAATTCCCACCCTGATTTCAAAATGAAAATTGCTGAATGGTGGAATATTTCGGTACGTGGGTTGTTAGAATTGGCTATGGATGCCAAGATCTATGGACTAAATGGAAAGCACAAGAAAAGAGAGAGAGAATATGACAAGAATAGACTGTATTCAATGTCATTGATATGATAATGATTATGATTCATTACAAATGAGAGAGACCCCTTGGTTATATAGCCAAGGTGAGAACATAGAAGGGCATTAGATTATGACAAGTGTCATAATCTTATGACATGAACAACTATGAAGAGCTATCACTCCCGCCAGGTGGAGATAATCACATGATATGTCCACAAGGTGGAAGTGATGAGGTAATGACAAGTCCACCAAAGTGGAGATGCCAGCAACCTCTACTCCATGGTCCCTAAGTAGAAACTTAACTAAGTTAATAATGACCTGGGATAAGGGTACAAGACGTTTAATTACACCAGCACTATAGTGAAACTTAGAAGATTATTGAATTATTATCACGGAAATGACACAAAGATGCAAAGGGTGGGTCTCGACTACTAGAGCCATGTTAGGTACCATGTACAAACAGTACAATCAAGCAATCTCTCACAAAGCCGAGGAAAGGAGAAAACCTCGCCAGGAAAAAGTCCCCCTCAAAGAGGGATGAAATACAAATAGAAATGCTCTCAATGAAGAATGAAGGTAAAAACACCATGTGAGGAAAAAGACCTCCCCATAAGAGAGAAGTAGAAGAGAGACAAGGTAGCCCCCCATCAATGTTGAGTCTCCTGCAATGATGGTAGAAGCTCGACATTGAATACTGAAGATGATCCAATCTTGCCGAACAACGTTCCTCCCATAGGAAAAGTAAAACCAAAAAGGATAGCCCACATCACGAGCCATCAAGATGATGGATGATGTGTGATGATGTTGTCTGAAGGCATGCTCAAGTGTCTCCAGCCAATACGTCAGTTGAACCACTCTGTCGAGCGTTCCTAGAGCCACTGCTGGCCAGAAGAGTAAAATCCAACATCTAGTAGAGATATGAATGTAGAAACTGTCCAGGCCAGGCCTCCCCTCTCTGAGACAAAGAAGCCTCCTCCAAATGCTGTCCAAAAGTATCCACACTCACGCCAATCTGTGAAGAATGATCATGTAGAGAATAAACAAGAGGGTCAAGGTGTTCCCTCACAACAATTGAAGAAGGTGCATCTTCATCAAAGAGAAGATGAATACTATCAATGATGTCCTCCAAATCAGCAAGATGAGACTCCACAAACAAGTCTGAAATACCTATTAGGAAGTCATCATAAGTAGCCATATCTGGAAGACTATCAGGATCCTGCTGCATTGAATCACTAGGAGCCAAAACTGTTGAATCACAAGTATCATCAACTGGAACAATAGGTGGAGGAGATGAAATGCAAGGCTCAGGAACTGGATCTGATGTGAGTATGCCCAAGTTCAAAAATCCAAATGTCTCCTCTGAATCATGGTGTATATGATCAACAGTTAAAGGAACATTGTCACCATCAGAAGCAAACTATGCAAAGGAATACAACCGAGATGAATGATCAACCACCCCAGTAGCAATGATCTCTCGACTCTCCAAATCTCGAATGATGATAGCATCAGGTGTGAACTCCACAATTCTCCCATCTTCACCATGTGTAATCTGATAAATGGAAAGTAGATTGTTCGTCAAATGAGGAACACACAAGACATTCTGAAAAGTGTTTTCCCCAATGCTAATAGATCCCTTCCCTATTACACTCATGTATGTATTGTTTCCCATCAAGATAGGAGACATTGAACAAGGCTGAAATGAAGAGAAGATAGTCTGTGAAGATGCCATATGATGAGATGCTCCTGAATCTAGAAGCCATCTCCCTGATCCTGGACTTGAATGAGCACAAAGAGCTTGTCCTTTATATCCCGATGTTTGACCTTTGTCCTTTTTAGACTGTTTTGAAGTAGAAGGAGAAGAAGATTCAGACATTCTAGAAGGAAAATCAATGTGATTTATTTTTTGAGAATATTTTTCAACTCATCAATATCCTTCTTATAACAATAGTGTTCTTCATGTCCATCCTTCTTGCAATATGCACAAAAAGGTCTCTCCTTCTTTGATGTTTCTCCTTTAGAAGATTCTGATTCTTTATGTGGCTTGTTCTTTTTCTTCTTTTGCTTCTTATCAAGATTCTCTGATTCTTTATGTACCTTAGACTCATTAGCCACCAATGCTTGTGGTTTGGAAGACTTGATTAGACCCATGTTCATTAACTTAGCTTCCTCTTGGATTAGGAGATTTGCAAAGTCATCAAACTTAGGATCAACATATGATGCTCCCATAGAAAGTCGATGGGTATGAAAGCCAGAAACAAACACTGAATACTCAGGACCAAGCTTGGATAACACATTCAGAATCAATTGTAAATCCTCTTTTTCAATAGTTCATTCTTTCAATTGTGTTCTTAGTTGCTTGATTTTGGAGATGTAGTCTTGGATGTGGTCAAAACTTTTAGGATCAAGATTCATCAAATCATTATCAATCTGATAGCCTCTAATCTTATCTGTTTTACCATACAATTTCTCAAAAGTCTCCCATACCTCTTTAGGTGAATTACATGATTCAATATGAAACTGCAAATCAAATGAGACTAATGAACATATGCATCCAAGTGTTTTCTCACGATCAATCTCCCACATTGCCAATTCTTTAGCATCGGTAGGTTTTTGAATTGTGTCCTTTAGATGACCTATTAGACCTTTCATCATGAGATAGTTTGATACTTATTTTCTCCATGTAGCATAATTATGTGGATTTAGGGGTTCAATTTGAGATCTCCCCATTGCAAGAACACAAACCAAGCAAGAGAATGCAAACAATCACTGCAAGATTACCCCCCCCCAAATCACTCAATCAAGAAACCCCCCAAGCAATATCTGATTTGGCACTTTATATTTAGTGTGTTTACAGTTGCCACTTTCCAAAAATAACGAAGTGGTCTTTGATCTTAGTGCTTACAAATGCAAAATAGGCCACAGTATCAAGTATAATTTTTGGTACAAAATGAGATCAATCTGATCATACCACTGAGAAGTACACGAAAAATCATGCACTTTCAAAAAAAATTGCACCCAAAAATGTTACAGTAGGAGCAAGATATGAGCTCCTGAAGTTTCCAAAATGAGGACGAAGCAGCAACACCTGTGAGAATCTAATTTTTTTGGAAAAACCAGGCACCAAAACCAAAAACTATTTGCACCAGTCTGTAGAGCATGAAATTCTAGCCCAAATAAAAAATTGCTTTCGAAAAAGGATTGAGAATGAGCAAGATATTAGCTAAAGTTAGGCTACTTGAAAATGAAAATGCAATCCGTGAGGGCAATAATTTTCAAGCTGTGCTGACGTATTGCTGACGTCAGAAACCAACTAAGTTAAATTTGACGGCCATTTAGCCATCACCCTAGCCATCGCTACAAATGCTGGAATATTCTTTGGAATCTGGAATCTGTGTTTCCGGCAACGAAATCTCGGTGGATCTTGACCGGAATTTTCTACCTGCCAGAATCTTCAAAAGAACTGCCGCCGATTGTATTGAGCCCCGCCGGTAAATGAAAAAACAGCACGCGCTGGTTGATGTGAAGGTGGGGCCGTGGGGGCCATGGCGGTACGCCACGTGGCATCTGTGGTACCCACTACGGGTACAATTTTTTATAGCAGTATAGTCGACGATATTTATGATGACCTGGGGGCCGTACGGCTCTCGGGTAATTTTTTTTTGCTTCACCGGATGACTTGCTCCAAAATGGATGAATTGACAGTCGATCTTAGGGTTTTTGGCCCTTCTGGACGCGATGGCAGGGTCAGATTTGACCCAAAATGCTCCAAAATTGCAGCTACCTTCTGGATCTGGCAACCACACTTCAGCTTCAAACCCTCATAGATTTGGCCTCGTATGCCCGATTTGGATGAAACAAAAGGCAAAATCGACTATCTCGAACCTTCTGGACACAATGGTGAGCTCAGATTTGCACCAGCAAGCTCGGATTTGAACCTGCAATAAAGAGCCACAAACGGAACCTCCTTAGATCTAGAATCTCTCTTCAGAATAAGACTCTCCAATGACATAACCAGCTTTCATACACTTGTTTAGAATTGGCTATGGATGCCAAGATCTATGGACCAAATGGAAAGCACAAGAAAGAGAGAGGGAGATATGATAAAAGAATGGGTTGTATTCAATGTCATTGATATGATATTGATTATGATTCAAACACAAATAGAGAGAGATCCCTTGGTTATATAGCTAAGGTGAGAACATAGAAGGGCATAAGATTATGACAAGTGTCATAATCTTATGACATGAGACAACTATGAAGAGCTATCACTCCACTTAAGGTGGAGAGATAATCACATGATATGTCTACAAAAGGTGGAAGTGATGAGGTAATGACATGTCAAGTCCACCAAAGTGGAAAATTCTCCAACAACCTCTATGTGGTCCCTAAGTAAACTTAACTAGGTGTAACCAATGACCTAGGACAAGGGTACAGACATTTAATTACACCAGCAGATCCCCATGTTTGAATCTTTTTTAAAGCTAAAGCACATTAAATGTATGGTGAAGGGATGGAATAAAAGGGTCTTTGGGGATGTCTTTCAATAAAAAAGAATCTCAGGGGATAAATTGAATTTGATTCAAAAGAGAATGGAGGAGGGTGATACCAGCCTCTCCACTTGCATCCAAGAGAAAGAGTGTCGGGGAGAATGGGAACAAATTCTCAAGAAAGAGGAATTTTTTTGGAAATAGAAATCCAGGGTTCAATGGCTGAAAGAAGGAGATAGGAATACCTCTTTCTTTGATATTTTTGTTGTTAAACATAAGAGGATAAACTAGATAAACAAGTTGCACAATTCCCAAGGTGAGGTGGTCTATTCGCCCCCCCTTATTAGTTTGGTAGTTGTGAACTACTTCCAGATGACCTATGCGGCTCCTGTTGAAGCTCCTAACCCGACTCTTGATAGTTTGCTACTAGACTCGTTACCGAACTTAATTTCTCAGATTAACAATATGGGGATTCTTAGTCCTGTCACGCCAGAGGAAGTAAAGATGGCTACTTTTAGCATGGGGGCATTCAAAGCTTCGGGCCCTGATGGTTTCCCATCGGCCTTCTTTTAGACCTTTTGGGAGATTGTTAGCGAAGACCTTATTCTTGCTGCTCGGGATTTCTTTAAGATGAGTAAGATTCTTAAGCAACTAAATCACACTTTCATTGCTCTTATCCCCAAGATAGTTGATTCTCAACATATGATTGACTTTCAACCTATCAGCCTATATAATACTTTTTATAAAATCCTATCTAAAATTTTGGTTAACCATATCAAACCGCTTCTTGAGAAAATAATCAGCCCAACTCAAAAAGGTTTTGTGCTTGGTAGGCATATCCTTGATACTACCATCACAACACATGAACTCATCCACTCCATGGATAGATGTAACTATGCTGGTATGGCCCTTAAGCTGGACATATCCAAGGCCTATGATAAGGTGATCTGGAATTTTTTTCCTAAAGTCCTTGTTAAGTTTGGCTTTAATCAATTTGTGATAAATCTAATTATGGAATGTGTCACTATGGTTAAGTACTATGTTCTAGTTAATGGCTCCCCCTTTGGGTTTT
Organism: Sequoia sempervirens; assembly: GCA_007258455.2. Classification (NCBI taxonomy): domain Eukaryota; kingdom Viridiplantae; phylum Streptophyta; class Pinopsida; order Cupressales; family Cupressaceae; genus Sequoia; species Sequoia sempervirens. Next base: position 6,040 of record VDFB02005511.1, on the reverse strand, counting down.
TTAATGCTAGGAAAGGTTTCAAACAGGGAGATCCCTTGTCTCCCTATTTATTCATAATGGTGGTGGATGTGCTAAGCAGGAACTTCTCCAAAATGATGGCAGAGGATCAAAGGGATCAAAGTTGCTACTAACCTTCATCTGACGATGATTCAACAATTTTTGGATGATACTTTCCTATTTGGGAAAGCCTCGGTGCTAGAAGCCAGGAAATGGAAAAACCGTCTCAACAACTATGCGGCTTCTTTAGGACAATGCATCAACTGCAACAAAAGCATGATTTACTTCTTTAATAGCATTCCTAATCTGTAGGTCTGGGTTATTGTTGTCCTAGGCTATCAGAGTGGATCCCTACCTTCTGTCTATCTAGGGTTTCCCCTAACTGTCAAAGAAGTCACTCAAGAGTTTTGGTATTCCATTCTGGAGAGGATTCAATGTAAGTTTGTTGGGTGGAAAGGTTCTTTACTCAACTATGCAGGTAAGCTTTAGCTTCTATCTGCAGTTCTTCAAGGTATCCCAGTTTTCTTCCTATCCCTATTCAAGATGCCTAGATATATTGTTGAAAAATTCAAGAAAATCCAAAGATCCTTCCTCTGGTCCGGTACAGAGGAAAAAAAGAAGCTTGCTTTGGTTAAATGGGATAAGGTTTTCCAACCAAAAATTAGTGGTGGGCTTGGAATAAGAACTATTACTATTTCTAATAAAGCTCTCATGGCCAAGGTGGGGTGGGATCATCAGAGGGATAAAAAGGATTGGTGTGAGATATTGAATGCTAAGTATCTCCTGAACAGACCTCTGGTTGACTGCCTATCGGAGGCCCACCCTCAGGGGTCCCTGGTTTGGAAGGGGATTTGCAGCCTTCAGGATCTTTTGAGGAAAGGGATCAAATGGAATATTGGTGATGGAAGAAAAATAAAATTCTGGGAAGACACTTGGTTGCTTGACTTTCCCCTGGATTCTTTTGAGTTTAGAGTCCTTATGGGTCGGGCTATTCAAGTGTTTCACATACATATTAGTGACTACCTGATAGGGCCTTTGGGAGCCAGGAAATGGAAGGAGATTAGTAGTTTTTGTCCTTTATCCCCGAATCTATGTATTCTTGCTAAATCCCTGTACGAGTTACTCACTCTTACTAGAATACCCCCTTCCCCCCATGGGGACGAGTTCTTTTGGATTCATGATCACCAGGGTGATCTTACTGTGAAAACTACATACAAACAGCTGATGGACCAAGGTGTGGTGAATACTCTGTGGAAGAAGGTCTGGAATCAATACATTATGTCGAAAGTTAATTTCTTTTGGTGGACTGTGTGTCATAATAGAATTCTTACGCAGGACAATCTAATGATAAGGGGATTCCAGATCCCCAACAGATGTTTTTTGTGTAAAAGCAATGAAGAAATTGTTAATCATTTGTTGTTACACTGTCCCTTTGCTCTCAAAGTGTGGGAGCTGGCGTTTGAAAGATTAGGGATTCAGTGGATTATGTGTAAAGATATCATATCTTTTATTTTAAGTTGGTTTGGTCCCTTTTCCCATCCTTTAACTATGGAAATCTAGAACCAAGTCCCTCCCATTATTTTTTGGTGCTTATGGAAAGAGAGAAACAACAGGATATTCAGAAACACTGAGATGAACCCGAAAGAGGTTTTTGGCATTGGGGCCCGGCTCATTGAGGAAAATATTTCTCTTTTCAATGGTAAAACACTAGATATTGGTCTTACTGAGATGGAAATTAGCATGGCTAAAGTTTGGCACCAAAACCTAGATGCCAATTCCTATGATAACTCTAAAATTCTTGCCAGGAGGGCTACTATTTGGAAACCACCTAATAGAGGTTGGTTTAAACTTAATTTTGATGGGGCTGCTAAGGGCAACCCAAGTAGAGCAAGTATTGGAGGAGTGGTTAGAGATTGCAAAGGTTATTTAGTGATTAGCTATGCTAGGGGGATTGGTATTCACTCTTCTATGATAGAAAAAGCACGTGCACTGTTAAAAGGCTTACAGATAGCTATTTCTCTGGGGATTGAGAACCTTCACATTGAAGGGGACTCAAAGTCCATTATTGATGCTATAAATTGTGGCAGACTGCTAGGATGGAACACTAAGGATATTCTTCTTGACATAAGGTTCCTTGTGTCAAAGCTAAATTTAAATGTGGCTAGTCATATCTACAGAGAGGGCAACCAAGTTGTTGATGCCCTAGCCAATTTAAGCACACACTAGAAAATATCCAAATGTTTGTGTAATTTAAGTCTTTTTCCTCCAAATATTCAGAGTATTATAGTTAAGGAACAAATCCCTTACTTGACCAATGATGACAACAATGCATTTGTTTAGCTGGATTGTCGGGGGACCCACTTGCTTATTCTTCGAGTTTTGTGGTCTTCTTGAGGTGACGAGATGGATGATGAGTTGTATTGAAGGGATGGATCGCAAGTGGATCTATTCAAATTATAACATGAAGCTTGATTTAAATAAAGAAATTATGATTTTCTACGGCAAGTAATGATTGATTAATTCTAACCTGGTATGTACTTGGCGTAATCTCCTTATGGGGATCTACTTAAACTCTCAAATTTTTAAATTCATGTTTTTTGATTTGGATGTGACCTATAATTATGAAACTAAGCTCCTTTTTGGCCTTTTTTTGTCCATTTTTTTAACTTCCTCTAGCAGGTTCACTAAAGTTAGCCAACCTTCTAAAGCCATCAAATTAGAGATTTCTAAATATAGCCTTGCGGCTAGTCTGCCTAGATTTTTGTGCTTTTGCGACGTGGAAGGCAATCCTTCCCTGCCTAGCATGTCCTTCCTTATCTGTCATTTGCATGACATGATACCAATTTATGGCTCTGCTAAGATGTCTTTGGGAAAGCTTCCTACTCGTGCGTGTGACCTATCAGTTGGGTTGATAATCAAATTTGGTCGTTCACGGCTTAAATGTCTTATTGTGTGGGGTTTTTTTGACCTAGCTATTATCTCTAATCTTCTGTGTTTTCAGAGTTCCTGGTTATACTGTGTGAAGTGCGACATTATGGGAGGAGAAAGAGTGTGGACGGAGCCAGATAACTGCAATGGATTTTGTAGGGATCTGCTTGTCTGGAATATTTGTGTTGAAGGTGGCATTGCTCCTCTCATGGAGAGGCTAGTGGGTCATGACCCTAATCTGTCCACTCAATTCATTAATTCATGGAAGAATCGTCATGTTTCTATGGGTGGAATATTCTTCACGGTGGATGAGGAAGTTATTGCACAAGCGACGGGTCTGCAAAGCATGAGTATGAAGCATCCTAAACATTCCAAGACCCAGGATAATGAGAGCATGAACAATTTTTTCATTGACGAGGAGGCATCGGTGCACAACCAGTCTAGGTTTGAACAGGAGGCTCTTCCGAAGTCGTGGGACCAGGTGTGTCTGGCTTTGATGAAATATGTCACATTGGAAGGAAGGTACAAAACTTACTTCTTCTACCATTTCCCTTTGTTAAATCACCTTAGGCATAAAGTTCTTCTGAGGTTTCCCTTTTTCCTACTGATTAACCTCAAAAATTATGTTGAAAAGTGTATTGCTTCAGCCATTGCTAACCCCAATGAGCCTACTCCTCTTCCACTCCATCAAGGTCTTATTCTTAGACTTTACCATTTCATCTAGCTTTATGCTCGCCTAAACCCATTTTGGTCATTCATATTGAGGAAATTGAGAACGCCACTGTTCCCAAATTATCTTCGGCCGAGTCTAAAGGCCCTATTAAAAAGAATCACCCGGTCCCTACTGAGAAACCCAAACCTCCTACTAAAAAGCTCAAAGGTATTGAGGGTGTTGCCCAAGCCAGTGCGGAAATTAGCCTATGTGACCTTAAGTCTACTCCTGCTAGGACTCCTGGTAAACCTGGTCTAAAGAAGAAGAGTAAGGAGGAGAAGGTGCCTCTAAATAAAGGGAAGCATGCTATCAGCAAGGATTCCTTAGGTGATACAGTGGTGGCGGAAACTATGGTTACTGGCTGTGATGCAATTATAAGACGTTCAGGTAGGCTTGCTAAGAACAAAAAGTAAATGCAGGTTAGAAACTTGGACACTGAGGAGGAGCTGTCGGATAGCAAGGAGAGTCGGGTTGATGTGGTGTTGGAGGATGAACTTGGTGAGAAAGTTAGAGGGCCCTCTTTGGTTCCTAACTTGGGTGGTGATTTGTAGGAGGTTTCGGCCTCCCACTCTTTGGAGCCATTGGGGATGGAGCAGAATGTTCCTGAGTACACTGTGAGTAGTGGGGAGGAGGTTGGTGTGTTGAAAGAGAGATTGGACATCCTGGACAAAAAATTGTATGGGCTAACTTTATTCACAGTCAAGATGATCCACTGTGTCGCTAGTACCCTGTCGACTACTATGAAGGAAGAGATGGAGTTGAGAAAGACCGAGGACCACCCAAATTGGGTTAGGGATGATATGGTTCAGCTATTGTCGAAGAACTGGGAAAAAGCCAGCTAATTTTCTACTGGTTTGTTGTTGGTCCAGTGTGTTGTTGATCTACGTCTTGTTTTGGTTTTTTTTTGGTGTTTAAGTCTATTTAATGTTTTGTTGTTCTAGAACTTTCTAGCCCTAGGGGCTCTCCGTGTAGGGTACAACACCCTGTAAATGTTGCTTATCATATAAAAAACAAAATATTTACAAATATTTTTATAACCCAATAGTTATTAATCACATCAAGAATAATTAAAGTTATTAAAGTAATCTACTATATACAATAGAAGACAAAATGTATATATCACAATAGCAGCACAACTGGATCTAAAAATGTAACTCTAAAAAGAGGGATTCACCATCATTATCAATTTTAAAGCTAAGTATCTCATATTCTATTTTATTAATTTTTACTGTTATTATAACTTTGAATATCCTTTCCAACTCTTTTATCTAGGTTAATCATTTATTTAAATGTATTATTTATTAAATTATCCTATATTATTCATGTAAATAGTTATTTTCCCTTACAATAGTTAATAAAAACCATTTTAGTGTAATGGTGAAATTAGCATACCTTGCTATTTTTCATTTAGTTTTATGTCTACTTAGGTAGGAACAACTTAATGTAATAAATTATTGATAAATGATATACTCTCAAGTGCTAAGTTTAGCTCATAGTTCAATTTATATCCTTCTTTATTCACGCTTTATCTCAATCTTATTTGTATTATTCCCATAAAGTCAATACGTATTCATTACTATCTCATTCATAGTCATATGTAAATCTATACATTTGCCTCTCACTTCAAGATTACCAACTTTTCCCTTTGGTTTATTGTGAGTGCCTTAAGACTAAATTGGTTCAATCTTGAGGAGTGCAAGAATGATTCGTAAATTTGAAATCCTCAAATTTGAATTCAAACTTTCTTGTTTTGTTCTACTAATTTTTTTGAGCCGAGTCAAAATGTGTTTGTGCAACATGTAATGTTATGGTATTTAAAGAAATTTGAGTTTTTTTTGGTACCACGGTCTTGAAGTAAAAATAAAAATGAAGCATCTTTTATGAGAAGCAATTTAGTACTAACTTAATACAAAACATGTATTAACATACATAAAATCTTTGCAAGGATAATAATGATGGTGGATGGTTAGAGCATGTTTCAATTATGAAGGACAATAAAGGAATCAAATCTCCATTTTTATCATATTGACCACTTACAAGTTTGTAAATATTATTTTTTATATTGTTTATTGCCATTAAATCAACCTACCAAGGGGTTTTACCTAGGAGAATGTGTTCATGTTTTGAGTTGGCAACTCTTAAAATTTTTATCTCTCTAGGCACTACCTTGATAGACTCAAACATCAAGAAAGCAAAGTGAGACAAATTTTTACGTGCATGTCTTATTAGATTTTTTTATATATATCAGATTTTTGCATGATATCTCATGCTCATGGTAGTCAAGATTGAACCTGCAAAGCTCAAGATTGATATGAAAAGTTTTATTTTATTTTGAAATAGTTATCATTAATGAGAGGCTTACAATGATATAACAATCAATAATCAATTCAAAATATTATTAAC
>VDFB02005510.1:0-19490 GCA_007258455.2 Sequoia sempervirens | reverse complement strand
AGATCCCAAGGGTCCAAAATAGGGTTGGGTCACCTCAAGGTTGAAAGTCAAATCCTATCCTTTTGTGACCCTATCTCTCCTTCTAATGAATGTAGGAAAGTGTGTTTGAACCTAGGTGGAAATCCCCCTTTTCATCTTAGTTCACCTCAAACCTATTTCCCTTCATTTCATTTTGGTGAACAACACTTTTCTATGTTTCATTTTGGTGAACCTGACATTGTACATCATTTGATTTGGAAGTATTCAAACCCCTAAATCTAGGTTTTCATTAGTTTTCTTTGCATCTCATTTAGGGTTAAACATTGTACTTTTGCATTGTTTAAGTTCACAAAAATTTAAAAATATTGCATGAATCTTGCATACATCTTGCATATTAGTTGTATCAAGAGTGTCTTTTAGACAATTAGATAAAAAATTTAGTCAAAATTGCATTAAAAAAATTGTCATTTTGTTCACTTTTTTTCATTAGTTCCATTTGCATTTAGACATCAAATTCTAGAAAAAATTGTCACAAAAGAAACATTCTGAAACCTAAAACAAAGAACACAAACAATACCTTAGACTTTGTATTTTTCATTTTTCAAAACTCTAAGTAAGGACCCATTTTCCCCTAGGTGAACCTATCCTTGTATAGGTGTCCTGACAAAATTGTGGGTGCATTTCTATCTTTGTTCCTATTTTCAGTTTTTGTTGTCAAATCTAAGATTTGTAATTCTAAAACAGTTTGTTTTACACATTAAAGAAAGTTGTCTTTTTGATAAAATTTTGAAAAAGGTTAATTTTTTTTTTAATGTTTTGAAGTATTAGATAGTTTCAGATCTATAGAAATTTTCTTTATTTTCTTGCATCATTGCACATAGTTTAGATAGACTATTTTTCATTATGCAATCATTGGAAACCCTAATGATAAAGGGATTAGATCATGAAAAGTGTCAACATCCTGTGTGATGAGATGGATTGATCTAATATTAGCTGTATAGTTAACATAAATAAAGCATTGAGTTAACTAATAAATAAAACCTATGTTTAGCTTAAGTGAATGAGAATTAAAATAATAATTATTGAAAGATTTAATTAATTATTCTCTAATACATGATAACTCTAACACATAGTTGCAATGTGAATCATCATCAAAGAGAGGAGTAAGAATATATGGAGGGAGAGGTAGATGGGGATGGAGTAAGAGACCTAGGGAAAGATGAGATAGAGAGGAAGATAAGTAAGAGACCTATGGGGGGGGAGAGAGGTGATATGGGGGTTTAAGAAGGGACGAGAGGTAGAGATGGGGGTTTAAGGAGGGAGGGGGCGATGAAGAGGGGGAGAGTAAGAAAGGGAGGGGATGTCCTAGAGAGGGGAGGGAGGGAGAAGAGAGGAAAAAGAACAAAGAGAGAGAGGAGTAACAAGGGTTGGATGGAGTGGTAGACATGGTGGGAGTGAGAGACTTAGGGAAGGAGGAGATAGAGAGGTAATGACCTAGATAGGGGAGGGAGAGAGAAGAATGAAGAGGAATAGAGGGCTAAGGAGGGATGAAGAGGTAGAAAAGGAGTGACTGAGAGACCTAGAGAGGGTATAGGTAGATAGGTGAGGGAAGAGAGAAGAATTTATGAGAGACAGTTCAAAAAGAGGGAAAGAGGAATAAGGAGGGAGGGAGAGAGGGGAGAGATATAGAGGTGAGAGCTCTACAAAATAGGGATAGAAGGGTGAGAGACATAGGGGGAGAGAGAGAGGAGAGAGAGAGATAGAGGGGGAGAGAGGTGGGTAATGAGATAAGGAGGGAGAGGTAAAGAGGGAAGGAGGGAGAGACCAAGAGATGGGGAGAGAGAGAGAGAGGGTAAAAGGGAGAGGTAGTGATCTAGAGAATGGAGAGATATGGCAGATAGACAATAACAGAGGGAGAGAGAAGAAGAGAGAGGTAGGAAGGTAGGGATAGAGATGGGGGTAAGGAGGGAAGGAAAGGTAGAGAGGGAGAGAGAGGGCAGAAGAGACCTATAGAGGGGAGAGAGAGGTGAGAGAGAAGAGAGGGAGAGAGAAGGGAAATATCAATAGAGAGGGAAGGAGGTAGAGAGGGAGTGAAAGGTAGGAACCTAACTATCCATAATCAATCGTAAACCATAAACTCTAAGCCTTAATCAAAGAGGGTGAGAGAGAGAGAGAGAAAGAGAAAGAGAAAGAGAAGTCAACTCTAGCATTCTAAAAATGCGTTTTCATTTGGTGAGCACCAAATTTGGTGCTCACCAAATGATTGCATTGGGAAATACCAACCTTTTGGGTTGGATGACCATTTCATGCCAAAGACATTTTTTTGAAAGGTAAAAAATTTCACACATTTGGTCATGCTCTCCATTAGGTTTGCAAGTGTTGAAATGAAAGTTTATAAGAATAACATAATAATTTTAAGCTCTCTCTTAGCTATCTTTAGAACCATGTAATTTGTTTCATGTTTTGATTATGTTACTTGGTTTTCATCTTTAATTTCTTTTGTTAGTGTGTCTATTTTTTTTGTCAAAAACCAACTGTGGTATTTTGGGTATGTTTTTTTACTCATTCATCAAATTTTGAAACAAATTATATTCTTAGAACTAGACTTTGTTCTACACATATTGAAAAAAAATTAATCATTTTTCAAAAATTTTATGGGAGCATGCTCAAATATCTATTTTTTCAGGATGTGTAAACTTTGAAAATTAGTAAAAAATTATATATTCATTAAAAATTAGTAAAAAAATATGGCATAATCTACACTGTGTCAGCTAATATCTCACTAAAGCAATTTCTAAAATTATTAAAAATATATATATTTTAGGAGGAGCACACCAGATGCTATGTTATGGTTTTTTGAAAAAATAAGACCACTTTGAGTGCTCCCCCTTTTTGAAACCCTTAATCTTCACCATTTTTAAAAAATATTAGTAGTTTAGAAAGTAGATTTAGAGCACTACAACTCTTGTTCTTGTTATATCTTCAAATTTTGAGCATAACTATCTTCAGTTTTTAATCGACTATTAGGCTTTGCTGATTTCAAAAAAAATATTACATCTTAAGAATCACTTTTTGTATCACATCTTGGTGCACTTACCTAGTAGGTAATCTATGAACACCAATGTATCATCCAATATATATATCATGCTTTTGGTCACATACATATTGAGTATCTTTAGACCTATAATCACAAATAGACCCATAATTTTGGTAAATTTCGGGTGGCCATTGAGACCCAAGAGCCTTTCCCTCATCACCATATGCTAAAGGCTTTATATGTTATAACGAGGTTGGTGTGATGGAGTTGATGAACTCTAAAGTCTCTACCTCAATGCTCTCCTTCACAATGAAAGGGATTTTGACATGCTCAATGTTTGTCCCAATGAGGGGTCTATGTGAGTATTCCTCGACATGATGTGCCCCCTCTCTATCTTTTATAAAGCCCCCACCTTCACCCTAGAACTCACACATATCAAAGTAGTTCGAGATCTCATTGAGGATGAAATTGCAGTAGTGTTTCCACAAAGCTTATTATGGGAGCTCATTATTGTTGCATAGAGAATGATAAAAAACCATCCACCACCTCTTAAAGAAAATTCCTTATCCTTTGGTGTTGGAACCAACATGGATAGAGAACTTTCTCGCAACTACTATATAGGGGTGCATTAGTTCATGGAATAATGAACAAAACACATAAATAAAATTTCAATATTTTATTTTCTTTTATTTGTTGGTAGGATAACTTGGAGGCATAAAATTGTCATGCTTCCTCCCTCTTATTTGGCCAAATGTTAGTTTTACCACTTGTGGAATCTATATGAGAGATAATAGATCCCAGTGAAGAGGTGAGGGCCGATCATTGAAAACTTGTTCCACTTTGATTTTCCAATCTATTGATCAATGTTCAAAGTTTTCTCTTACTATTTTCAATTTTACTTATATTTTCTTGTATCTTAGGACGATGTTGAGAAATTGATAAAGGATTTTGCTAAGGGTTCGATTATATATGTTCTTCACCAAGGATTTTATGAATTAGTGAACTAGATTTTTCATCAATTCGTGAAGGATTTTCAATTCCTGAAAATTAAAAAATATTGAATCAAAACAATTGTAGATTGTTATTTAATTCAAATTTTACTCTTATAAAATAGAAAAACCTATCTCCTCAACAACATGGATGTCATGGTGTAAATTTGATGATAACTTGATCAACTTTAGAATGTGTGTGCTTTCTCTCTCTCATGGTTTGTTGTTGTAGAGGTAAGAGGCCAAGTACAAATGAGCTCAACCTCTTTGGAATTTTTATTTTATCATAGAAAAATACGATCATTTTATGGTTTGATAGCAACTAGCCTAGGCTCATTCACTATCAATATATAACGTGAGCACATTATCACATACTTGCATTATGTCCCAACTAGACCAAAAAGTGTTTGTGGCCACATTTTGGTCCCCATATTTTTTGCACATGCCTATAAGAGATTGTATGGAACATGTTAGGGAGGATTTAATTTAAAAAAAATTATAGTATTAACCATATTTTTTGGGAAGCCAATAGTGATGCAAATGGTGTGGCTAATGTGGGGTTACAATTTGACAACTAGATTTATTAGACAAAGAAAAATCACCCTTTGAACTCAATTATGAGTATTATAAATGATGAGGTGAAGAAAAGGAAGCAATTATTTCTTGAACATTGTCTTTCTTAATGATGGGTTCCTAATTTGTTTTAAGGTTGATGAACGTGTTTCAAGATTCTTACAATTTTAATTCCTTATAGTATTTTGTACAAAATATCAAGATGATTAATTATGGTTCCCAATTCATTCACGTTACTAAATATATGGCTCATGTTGGAGTAGTGATGAGTTGAATGGTGGCATTCGAAAGGCTATCTTTTGGACATAATTATCAAGTTGAGACACATTCTTAAATAGATTGTTATTGATACTTGAGGGTGTCTATATTTCTTATTTTCCCATTTTCTATTTTTCCTAACTATAGAGGGTATTGTAAGATGAGAAAAATGGGGGGACAACATCTCCGAGTTAAGCCTTTCAACAACACACATTTGAAGAAAATGAAAAAAAAATGGAATATTTTTAAAAGGGTGGAGTTACCCCTTATTTTCAACAAATGAAGGGATTTAATGAAGCCCTCATGACTAATTTTTCTAATTCATGTTGCAATCGCTAGATTACTATTGGGGGAGTTAAGTTAACTGTGAACAAAGGAATTGATAGGTATGACTATTGATTTTAGTTGCGAAGGGAAGATTTGAAGACATAGATGGAACTTTGCTATTGATATTGAAGATTTGAATACATTAGGTTCATAACCACATAGAAAGATCAATACCATAGATAATAAGTCAAAATAATTAATGTATTGATCAACTTTTCTTATGCAATATTAATATAAGTTCATGTATAATGTTAACTTTTAAAATTCATTGTTGTCTTAGTTTGTTCATCTCAAATTGAGTTTTAGGTAATAGTTAATGTTTGTCATAATCTTTTTAGTTTCCTTTCCTTCAATATGAAGATTTACCTCTACTTTTATTATTTTATTCATTTTTTATATCTAATTGGATACACATTAATCTTTTTCTATTATTATATTTTTAACTCAATTTACCTTTTTCTCTTTTATTTTTTGTGTGATGGAAACAAGCTAGATAACATAGATGTGAGCATCTATGCCTTTATATATTGGATTACAACAATTTGATGTAGCATACATCTAAACTAGAAGTTTCCTTTGATTACAAAGCCACATGTGGGGATCTAGTCTGTCAAAGTCACCTAAGGGTTGAACCTAGCTCAAACACATCTCTAGGAGTTTGAACCTTGGTGGATGGCTTCTATATCACATATCATCATCCTCACTATTTGTGCACAACCAATTGAGCTACAACCATTTAGCTTTGTCTTTACTTTTTGTCCTTCACTCTTGGTTGCATAGGCAAAGTCTATCCAACACTCTAGATGCACAGTTGACTATATTTATTAATTAATTGAAATTCAAAACCTTGTTATATTTTGAGTTTCAATTAATTTATAAATATGGTCAAATTGTGCATCTAGAATGCTAGATAGAAAATGTGTTCACTCTACATTCTTGTCATATCCTACTTTTTTTCCTCTTGAACTTCTTGTTCGCTCTCTTCACCCTTATTTCCTCAAAATTTTAAATGAGTCTTTGTCTACTTTCCATCTCATTTGCCATCTTCATTTTGATGATAGATAATAAAACATAATATAAAAGATTCATATAAAAATGAGACAATTAATTTCAAAATACTTTAACTTAAAATACATATTTTTAAAACTAATTTATTTAACTAAAATATTTTTTATTTTATTTTATTTTAATTCCTAAAATAACTATCTCTAATAAATTTCACAAATAAATTTCTTTGAATCTACTCAGCATGTTTTAATCCATTTATAAAAATTAAATACCAATATTAAATATGATTCGGTTGTATTAATTAAAAAGCTCATCCTTATCTTGTTAAACAAAACACGCGCGCCAAAACAAAGAAGTGACAGTATTTGTTGCCGGAAGTAATACCGGCAATGTTCTCCGAACCGTCAAATCAAAGGAAAAGAGAAGCGTGTTCTTTCCCGGCAAGTCCACAAAACGTGTAAAAAAGTTTGTCCCTTTCGGTTGTCATGTCCTAATGTTTCCAAGATGGACACACATTTCAACATGTCGGTACTAACAGATATGAACAACTTATCAACGATAAGTCCCTGGACTTATCAGGCTGCTGACAAACTCAAATGACACGAGCCCGGGCCCCCAATAGCACGGAGACGACTCGCAAAATAAAAATAAATTTAACGACTTTGCATTTTGTTTTATTTGAAAAAAAATCGTAGTTTGAGGGAAATTCTTTGGAAAGGGTGACATTGAGTTGGACTGGCCGAGTGGTAAATTCAAGGCTGGGGAATTCGCATTTGGCTTCGTTATATAATGGGGATCACTCCATTCTTTCATTCATACTGTGGATCGATTCAGCGTGTTTAAGCGAGTTTTATTTTCATTGTTTTTGGTTGTACTTCCTCTGTGGGGAGGAGAAAGAAGCAGAGCTACAATTGTAGCAGCAACGGCAGCGGAAGAAATAAAAAGAAAAATCTAATTTCACCTGCTTGGGTGCGCCCAACAATTAAAATTAGCTCTAGGCATGTTTATGTGGTACTCTATTCCTGTTACATGCTTTTTGTTTCTTGTGGTGCTCTGTTCTGTGGCCTTGCGGTATGTTGGAATGGCAGAACAAACTAATTAGATTTATTCATTTATTACTTTTTCTGCTTTCTTAAATTGTTCGTGGAGTGTCCCTTGGTTTAGGATACCTCCATGTTCAGAAGGATCTCTTGCCTTGATGTTGGGTTAGATTTACATCATAAACTTAGATTTGAGTTTTGGAGAGCTTGCAGCCTCAAGATTTATCTCGGACTTGCAACAGTTAAATTTACTGGATTATATTTTTCTAAAACCTGCGCCAGGTTAAATATACTCTAGACTTTCACCTGGCCTGCTCTGTTGCTGTGTGCTGTTAAATTTACCCAGAACCTACACCTGGCTTGGTCAGTTGGAGTAAGCAACATGGAGAATTGAATGTGTTAATATGTAAAATGTCTTTTGAAGATTTGAGCATGGATTTACTCTGCGAAAGCCCTGAATGAATATGCGACTTACCTTTTGAGATCTCCACTATAAAGGCTAGAAGATTTACAAATAATGAGTTATTATGTTCTTTTCCTTTTGAGATCTTCACTATGAAAGCCTTTCTTTTTCTTAAGAAATATACGGTTGTTTTCAGTGAGACATTTTTTACTCTCATTTTATTGTCAGCTTTTTATTTATTTTAATTTGGTTACTTTGAATCACAAAGATTTGGGTGCCATGGTCTGTGCAGGGATGAAATGATTAGCCCTTTTTGAAAAATTTCCATCTAAAGTTAAACTCAATCTTTCTTCCTTGTTTTTACCTGCAATTTAATTATTGTTCACTTTCCTTTTTGGCACACCTTGTGAAAAAGATGGAATTGGTTCCTTTTTTCTGATCATAAAGATTATTGGATTTCTGATGCTACAGGTGCTATTGACCATTTTCAAGGAGGAGGAGGAAAAAGAAGAGTTGATTTGGTTTAAGATAAGTGAATTGGATCAGATTATTGGGCCAGATCTTTCCAGTTCGGTCACAATGGGCAGCAACTTGGGCAGCGATATGGTGTTCATCATTTTGCAGTTTCTGGATGAGGAGGGACTCAGTGAAACGGCACACAAGTAAGTATTATCTATCTAATTTTGGTAATTTTGATGCCTGCTTGGCCATGGTTTTGTTTTAGCATGATCCTGTAAATTAGATACCACAACTCTCTTTTTCTCTACTTTTGATCTTTACTGTACTTTGATTTTGTATTGCCTAGGTTGGAACAAGAGTCTGGTTGCTACTTCAATATGGAGTATTTTGAATCCCTAGTTCTGGCAGGAGAATGGGATAAAGTTGAGTGTTATCTCTCAAGTTTTACAAAAGTACAAGAGAATCGCCACTCTATGAAAATTTTCTTTGAGATCAGGAAACAGAAATATTTAGAAGCATTGGACATGTAAGCATTATCTTCTATTGGAATTTGATCTGTATTGCTGCTTGTTGAATGTGTTGTTAAATGTATTTCCTGCATGAACACTAGGGCAGTTTATGCTTTCAACTTCTAATGATTAAGAAATGAAAAATTTTCAGGCTTCTTTGTTTGTGGAAATTGGGCTTTGGAATATCTTTCATTTTTCTGTTCGTAAAAATTGATTGTGGGTTTGTAGTTTCAATGTAAGGTTAATTGGTGATTCTGTTCAATACTTTTTGATTTTGCTATTGGGATAGAGCTTGATTCTTATTATCAAACTCTTCATGGTTCAGACTCTAGAATGTTGGTGGATTATTAGTTAGTCTTTCCATATTTTGTGAATGTTGTAGACAGTTATTTCAAGATTACGAGTTTAAGGTTATAAATTTCTTAGCAGTATTTAAATAATACAGCATTGAGCTTTTCAGCTCATCTTTTCTGAGTAGTTTTCCACTTTTCCAGGAAAGACTTCGCAAAAGCTGCAGAAATACTTAGAAACGATCTCAAAGTATTTGAACGTGTTAATAATGATGTTTACAAAGAACTCACACAGTTATTGCCTTTGGGAAACATCAGGTAGTACTCTGTTTAATGTTTGTTTTTATTACATTTTCATGTTGTCCCACTTTTTCTCTTTTCCATATTGATTCTAATTTTAAAACATGAGTTGGCTCTATGTAGGGAAAATGAGCAGCTTTCTAGACGTGGGGATGCAACATCCACACGGAAAGTGATGTTTCTGGAGCTGAGAAGGCATATAGAAAACAACCCTGAAATTTGTAATAAGCTAGAATTTCCACATGTTGAAACTTCTAGATTAAGAGTCCTCATAAATCAAAGGTCCCACTTCTCTCCTTGCTTTTCCACAGTTTCCAAAACTGGTTCAGAAGAATTATTCCTTTTAAATAGTTGCAAGATTTGCATCATAGATTTGCTGGAGACTTCCACAAATCTAATATGTTCGCTTGAAATTGTATCTTCAAATAAGAGTTGTTTGATTGAGCTACCTAAAGAACTAGTTAATAGTAATTATAAATTAATCTAACACCAATAACCTTATTCCAGAGGTGAATCATCCTAAAGATCAAGTAATGTGATTAGAAGTTCTATCAATAGAGAAAATCTCATGTTTGTTGTCCACATTTTTACTGGTAGTCTGCAAAATGTTTGAAAATGAGTCTACCAGTTTGGAGGGTGCAATTATTGAATTAGAAAACCCATTAAGGGTCAGATTGTGTGCTTTAAGCAGGGATTTAGTCTGATTTTTATTTCTCATTATAACTAACTCATAAGTTTTTTAATGCCCTTTTTTCCAGTCTAAATTGGCAGCATCAAGTTTGCAAAGACCATACTTGTAATCATCATATCAAAACTTTGCTTGTTGATCACACATGTGCACCTCTTGGTGTATCTCAAATTCGTACAAATAATTGTATTGTTGGATCAATTCCCAAAGGGGTACCCTTTTCCCCTATTCCTACACATGCTGTAAGTTGTGTTATCAATCAGTATTTTAAAAATTTAAGATCAGCCTCATGTCTTCACTATTCTCTTGTTCAACTTTTAGGCATTTGTTGATGTCATAGCCTCTTTCTCAGCAATATACCTTTTTTTCTGATATTTTGCAGCCTTTTCCACATGGAGTTGATCTCTCTGGTAGTTGTAGCTTGTCTCTTACAGGATGGATGAAAAATTCTGAGCCTTCCATGCCACATCCTCCTGTACCTTCTGGCACAACGAGTCTTTTTCCACCTCAAAATGCAGGTAAATATTTCATAGTTATCAAAAATGATTTTTTCAATCAATAAATTTCTCTTAGCCATTATGGACTATGTGTTCAGGGATGTTTGTTTCCTAATAAGAATAACTGTTCTTTGTTAATTTCTGAACTCTAATAGAATCTACCTTGTTGTGTGGCAAGGAATAATGAACCAGACAATGTATATTTTTTTAAATGTTTTAATGGCTGATGCCTCAAACAGGTTTACGGATACAAACGAAAAGAGCCACTGCAAATAGTACTGGAATTGATTATCAATTTGTTAATCCTGAACACGTTGTTAAGCGTTCCCGTATTGGTCCATCTGATGAGGTAAGGAACGGTTTTCCATGTATGATGTAGATTTTGAAGTTCCTTCATACTCATTCCAAGATTGTTCTAATTGCACAAAATGATTTGCTTGGTCTTTGTCCCTTGTTGTGTTGTCTCTCCTGCCATATATTTCTTTCTATAGTATTTTCAGTAGAAATATTGATATAGCTTTTGAGTATACTATGACATGATAATTTACAGTTTAATAGTTCAATCAATGGATTAGCTTAACACACTAAAAAATGAATTGTTCTATAGAAGAAAGGTGCCTGTAGAGGCACTAGTAACAAAGGTACCTTGTTAGATCATATGCTCATCATGTCCAAGCAGCAAATGACAAAACAGTTATGAATATCATGTGAATGCAGGTCACAATTGTAAATCATGTTGCTTCTGTAAATGAAACTACTCCACTTTCTAGCACCACAAGTTGGTTAGAAAAGATTTTTTCAGCAACATCAGTGGTAAGTAGCTTCACTTCCGATGTTATGTGGCATTCTGCTTGGGTCATGCAGTTCATGAAATACAATGCGTCTGCTAATCAATTTAAGTTTTTTGATTAACATACCATGAAAATGGAAGGTCACATGTGATCAATATAAAATTAATATTCCGGTTGATGATAAGGAGATTCAAAATTTCGGCAACCCTAATCCCATTCTTGTTGGTATGAATATGAAATGCAAAATTGTATAGGGTTAATAATTGTTGTTTGAAGCTAGCCACATCATGCATGATTGCTTGCTTCTTTTCTTATTATAATGCCACTCTCTCCAATCTCCTTAGTATTATTGGACATTATTGTACAATCACTTAAATTTAATGATACTTTGTCAGAATATAGACACGTTATTATAAGGATTGATTACATAATAACAACTCCTGGACTTCGGAACAATGAAATCAATGAATAAAATTTGTTTGTTGAGTATCCAATTTTTGTACAACGTCATTGTTATGTTCCTATGAACAGATTGTTAAAAAGCAGAGTGATTATGTTTTTAAGATTCTATACTTTTTATATATAATGGAAGTATCTTTTTATTTTTTATTTTAAACAATATTTTTAAAAATGGATTTAAGCCATCAAGCTATATTTTGCAGTTAGATATTCATAGCTCTAGGAGATTGAGTCACAATGTACTGTTTGGACTTTGTCTATTTTAAATAAAGGGTTATCAGGCATCATTTGAGAGAAAATAACATTATCTCATTCAAACTTAGAAGTAGAAATTGGTCTGCATATTTTACCGATGTCTTTTATATTGATTCTATGTGGTTTATTGCAGTTTTGAACTGCTTATATAAAACCAGATTATAAGACAGTGTCCACGTAAAATTTGACCACCCTGTTCAACACTTATGTTGGTGAAATTCGATGGTAATCTAGAAGTAGTATAATGTGAAAATCGTTAGGCAAAAATGTTGGTGGATTGGGTGGTTCAGTCAGGATGAAACTCTAGGTGAATTTAGTAATAGGCATACTTCTATCTTTAAAAAGGTGATGACAATCTGAAATCATTGGGCAATGGCAATGGGTGGATTTTTGTGTTTGAAATCAACTCCACGGAGGTTTTGGAGTTGATATTCGATAGAAGATGGAACGCTGAATGATTGCGGTCTGATGTTTCAAAATTTATATTAAGTTGGATGTCAATTGTTTTCATGTCTGTTGTGTTAGGATATGGGAAAATTGTGATGTGGAGTGCAGGGTAGTCTATTTTAGGCTAGTCATGTGTAATTGTTTCTACATGCTTAATAGTTTTAATAACATATCATGTTCTCTCCATTCTCATCATGTTCATTTGATACTAATGTATAAGCATCTAAAATATTGTTTCTTGAAATCCATAATTAATTAACTACAATGACTATTACACATATACAGAACAATGCTGACAACATCCGGCCAACAGATGTCAAACAAAGTCTTCAAGATGAGGATGCAAAGAAGATAAAAAATTTAAACGCAGGGGTGTCATATTCAATACACTTTAAGTCTCTCAAATTACCAGATTATATGTCAAAGGGAAAGGCAAGCTCTCATCCTCTATATGCTAGATAAAACTATTAAGGAGAAATGCAGAATCTCATTTACTTGTTCTCTTGTGTACCTCTAATTTTCCTTACTGTGCTCTACAGATTGTTCAATTACTCTATACAAAGTCTGGCTCTAATGTCTTAGCTTTGGACTCCAATGCTACTCACAAGCGATGGATATGGACATGCAATGAGGGGAATCCAACTGGGAAGGTGCAGATTCTTAGATGGAAACTTACTTGGACTTGAAATGGAAGTCAGTTTATTTTAAATGAATCTATGCATTTAATCTGACCGAGTATTATGAACTTATTTTCAGGCAACAACTACCATTCCACCTGAGTTCTTCAAGTCAGCTAGTCAACCAACCACGCATGATTCAAGTTACAACGGTCCAGAAAAACAGATCTCATGCATGGTTTTGTCAAAAAATGACAAATACGTATTATCCACTTCTGGTGGAGTGGTGTTCTTACTCGAACTGGATAAATTGAAGGTGATAATTGATATGTTCATTTAGAATGAATATGTTTCTTTGTAGTTTTATAGTTTGCTTCACTAATCATGTTCTTCCTTTTCTATTAAATATTTCTTAGGCTAGGAAATATGGTAATTTGCCATTGATTCTACTTATACTTAATCCTTATGAATAAATACTCTGCTTTTATATGTCAAAAACATTTTAAAGAACACCATGATATGGGTAGAAATCTGTATCCCTATGATGTTCATTCCTAAATTCATGATTTCTGGGTGATTGGTATAAGATTCCTGATGCAATAATGCAAACCCTAATGCAGCCTATATCAATATTGTTGCCCCCTTCCCCAGCAGCAACATCTTTTGCTCTCCATCCGAAGGATAATAATACCGTTGCTTTTGGATTGGAGAACTCAAAAATTCTTATACGCAATGTGAATTCCGAATTGGCCGAGGTACCATGGAACATTTAGTATTTAGCAGTTTTTCCTGATTTTCATTTATGACCTGGTTCTATAATGCATTGCATGTGTATAATACCAGGAAACCGAAAAGATGTTGCAAGGACACCATCAAAAGAAAATCACTAGCCTGGCATTTTCGCTATCTTTGAATCTGTTGATATCAGCTGGAGCTGATGGCCTGGTAACAATTTTAGCTCCCTGAGAATTAATCAACTGGTTTACATTTCTGGCATTTAAGTAGTGAAAACACTGCTTTGATTGAGATAAATATTATGGTGGCAGCTTTGTGCCTGGAGCCTAGATGAATGGGAAATACAGCAAGAAAAATTTGTATATTCACATGGAGAAAGGTTATCATCACCAGTTGGAGTGAGCAAAATACAGTTCCACAAAGATCAGGTTCACTTGCTAGTTGTGCAGGAGAACCAAATTGCAATTTATGATCTTTCTAGATTTGAACGGGCATGCCATGTAAGATGCTACACTTGTATAAATGCTAAGACATTATATGTTGGGCTTTGCTTTAAGACATTAAAATTTTCAATCTATAGTTATACTAAGTTCATAAATGAAAACTGGAGTCTAACATTTGAAGAAACAGCTAATGACTACTTGCTATTTTGTTTTGCAGTGGGAACCTCAGGATTCAATGGCTGCATCAATTTCAAGTGCCCAATATTCGTGTGATAGCCAACTAGTCTATGCCAGTTTCTTTGATGGTGCAGTTGGTGTTTTCGATGCAGATGTCTTAAGGCCCCTTTTCCGTGTCCCTCCTTCTTCATATTTGCCATCAGGCACGAGCAGGTATGGTGCCATTTATGCACATGTTATGGTACACTTCTTGAACTCTACCTAACCTAAATTAATGGAACTTTTCTTGGTTCCCATCTGCAGTGACAATATCTATCCTCTTGCAATTGCTGCACATCCACATAAATTTAACCAATTCGCTATTGGTTTGAGTGATGGGGGAGTGTATTTGATTGAGCTTATAGAATCAGAGGGGAAGGAGGTCGTGGGCTCAGTGGAGAATGGAATGGTTAGTTCAGATCCCTCGATGAGCAACCATGGTTCAGAATTACCAAGGTAGCATGGAAATGTGACATGGCAAACATCAAACAGCAAATGCTAAATTTTGTATTCTATTGATCTGTTTACGAGAGCAATAATTGTAGCATTTATTTTCAGGGGCATGCATACTGTAAACTAATTTATTTTAAATTAGCATTCTGCTATTATTTTCTATCCATTACGAGTTTTTCTAATGATGGAAATCATTTGTTTATTTTGACTGAACAGTTGAGGTTGGCCTAACCAACTGTAAATGCATTGTCAATGATTCCTTTGCATTGATCTGTTATTCATTTTTAAAATATTCAATAAAAGGGAGAAACCTTTGGAGTGTGCCTATTAGAAGGGCCAGTTCAGTGGAGGAGAGGGTAAGTAATTCGGTAGTCTGACTTGAAAGGGGGCAGATTGAAACAAGCTCCAAATTTGTTTGTGATGGCACTAGAGTAGTTACAATAAAAGATCCCTCAAACAGTGATCGCTGACAATTTTAGTGCCATTTAGGCCAGCTTTGCCTATAAGACCTATAAAAGTATATAACTAGACTCTTTCTATGATTGTTGAGCTTTACCATTGTTGTTGTTATTGCTCACCATCTTTCTGATTTTCAGTTTTAGTTAGTTTTCACTGGGATTTTCCTTTAGCGGAATGAGAAATGTTCTACTTCGTACTGTTTTTATGTATAGAAAACACATCTTGTCTTCCTTTAAAGAAGGTTATTTTTGTCTTTTCCTGAAATATGAGCATATAGATTTCAGGTAAAATATTATGATCAAGGGAATATAAAGATGCCATTGCAAACTGGGTATTTTTATATACAATGAAAAAGTTTTTTCTACGTATATTTTGATCTCTATTTCTGTTGTTTGCGTATGAAGATATTTACCTTACTACTGAGAACATGTTGGCAATGATTCTTTGATTTCAACTGCATGTTATTTGCATTTGGCATCATTTTTCAGCTCTTGAAGTTTTTGTATTCTCTATGTTTTGTGTAATGGTTGGTCTTTACCTTTAAATTTGAGTTGGCAGATGAAATGATTCTTCATTTTTTTAATATGGTTATTTAGTTTTAACCTGTTGGCAGTGAATTTTCTGTTGGTGAATGGCTGACGATGAATTTGCCATGCCCTTTTATATATATACACACACATACCCACACACATATTTCAAACATGATTATATTGATATTTTTTATATGATTAAAAATATTTATAAATTTTTCATTGCATAATAGTATTAAGGAGTTTCATGTTGTGATCAAGTAAATATAAATAAAAATCTCATAACTTAAATTTGACATCCATACAGATGAAATAATTAATATAATAATATATATTATTAATATTAGTTATAGATGATAGATTTATTAAAAAGATTTTGTTTTAGAACTATTTTATTTTATTACATTTTACAATGTCATAAAGGCCTAAATATAAATAAAAAGCTCATAACTTAAATTTGAGAATTATTTATATGTCAATGATTAATAATTAACAATAAACATAGTATGAATATTGACATACATATATATCTATGCTATAAACATGATAATTTTTAGCCTAGTCTAAGTTAGGAGAGATCTCAAATGAGGGACATCATCCTCTACATGAACACACTAAATTAATATGTATAGTCCAAACCTCCAAGCTTAGTAGTCTAGTAGGGACACAAAGTCCACAAACATATTGGTCTAGTGAGGGTTTGGAGTATGAAGTTACTAGCATGAATACCAACAATTTCATTGTAAAGGTTCAAACCTACCACCATAATGAATTAGCAAGGACATAATAGTTAGAATGACCCAACAAAGATTTGAAATTTTGAAAACTATTTGCATGTCAAATGATTAATATTTATTAATAAACATAATAGGAATATTAATCAACACTATAAATATCTTAAATCAATATAAAATTTCTAGATTTACTTGAGAATTACTTTAGTTTATAACTATTTTTATTAGTTTTGTTAATTAGTTATTAATAATTTGTTTTTAATCAACTGAAAACTAAAAAAATTATCTTCTTCCAATAACATTAATTTTTTTTAAAGTGAATGTAAAATATTTAACTTTATAAATTTTAAAAATTATTTTTCTTGCACATGAGTGGCTAATTTTTTTGGGGTGTTATGAACTATTTTTTAGAAAAAATGAAAATGAACTATTATTTTTGTGATTTTTAGGAATGCATTTTACTCCAATTTTAACTGTGTATAACAAGTAAATAAATGTTAGCTTTATTATAGAGTTTTTGATTTTATCTTACAATTACTTTATTTTACTTATTCAAGAGGTATTTTGTTTAATTAAGAATTATTTCACTTACTTGAGAATATATATATATATATATATATATATATATAGATATATATATATATATATATATATATATATATATATATATATATATATATATATATATATATGTATATATGTTGAAATAATAATTTACAATAGTAATCAACTCAATGAATCCCACACATTTAATAGAATAGTTTTGTTTGTATTTGTTGAGTTTGTTGTGTTTTAGGAACAATTGGTTAGGTTAAAGCTGTTGTCACCTAAATTTAGGAATTTGATCATTGATAGAGTCAACTTTGTCTTCCATTAGAAAATGACCCTTATAACAAAAGAATTTTGCTCACTTCAAAATTTCCCCTACCACATTTATTCAAAAAACCTATAGATTCTAGTGTAATAAGCATGGAATGAAATGGATTTCAAAGTATTTGTAAAAAAATATTTAAATTTTTGCTCAAAACTATCTTGGAAGTGGATTCCAAAGATTTTTAGGTTGTACATGCCAAGTGTACTAGGGTTGGCCATGTGGTGGTCACTTGCTTGTGCTGCAAATAGACCCAAGTAGTTTTATGACACCATCCATACAATACATATTGTATGGTTTTTGTACAATCACACCGAACTTTGTACAAATGTATCCTCAAATAGCCCTACAAGTGCCTCAATAAAATTTTGTTAGAAAAATGCTAAGTGTTATATATCAAAATCTGTTTCTCAGTTGTCTCAGACACAATGATGCAGTCCTTTTTGACCTCAATGACACTTGCAAAAACTCTATTTCTGGAACCACTAAAAAAACCTTCAAACATAGTTAGTTAGTGGGAATCAACAAGAAGACACACAAACATGGAATTAGAGTGAGATAAGGGGTTAAGTTCCTTGATAGAGTCGTCAAAATGTAATGCTAAGATTTGAAACTTAAATTAAATCAAACTAGTATGCAAGCTCCCATTTTAAAAGTTCTACTGGTTTTAGACAACATTGCATTCAGGAGACCACCTCTGCATTGGATAGTCTATTATCTTATGATTTCCATTGTGAATTATCTTATGAGATCATTTAGGTCAGTGTATATTTGACCTCTATAATTTTCCAGACAAACCATCTAGGTAGATGTGTATATTCAACCTCCTCATTTTTCTAGACAATTCTCTCAAACTAGATATCATTGGTACCTCTCAAAGTTTATGAGTAGGGTAGATTTGTTTTTCTATTGGAGATCCTTATGAATTTGATGATATAAAAAACTAATGCTTTGACTGTATATGTTATTACGTCGAAGGCGTTCCCTTTGTGAGGAGAGTGGGTTGACTTCGTGGATCAACAGTCTCCATTGCTATAAAGGCGTGCAAGATGATTGCAGCACCTTCAGCCATTCGATTTCACCATTTCCTAGTTCTGCCTTCGGTCATCATTTTTCACTGTTTTTCACCATTTTTTCACTGTAAACCCCCATTTTTGTTATTAGTCAGCTTATCATCATGGAAAGAAGATAGCAATGAATGATTTCATTGTAGTTTTTTGGATACATACAATGAAAAAATTACAAATCCAAATTACAAATCCGAGTCATCGATCACTACACAAAATCAATATAGCAAGAACAATAAACTCTATTAATTTAGAATGTTGCTTATCTCATAACCACGAGCCTCCATCTGAGGCACAACCAACCATTCATCTGATAATAACAATCTCATGCGTAACAATTCTTATCATATTAAAAGAATGCATTTAATGAGTTATAAATAACAAATCGGTCAAGGAAGATGGAACAACTCATTTCTTGGAACAAAAAGTGGTTACAAAGATTGAAGCGCATGCACAAGGTACTAGTAATAGATGGAAATGAGGGAAGGGTAAACAAAAAAAAATGCTTATATAGGAAATATATCACTCTTGCACATGATACTCGCAAAACTGTTACCACTAGAGTAGCATTGTGGAGACATATAGACATTAATACGACACACAACTGACTCAACTGGAATGCACGACTACCATGAAATGATTAAAAACTTAAGCAAGAAAAAATACAAATTTTAAACCACAATCTAATACCGGCAAATCACAAGTAAAGAAAATCATTCCATAATTAATCTGTTCTCAAAAAACACCACACAAAAGACCCAATACCGATACATTTATATCTCCAACATTAGAAAAATGAGTGTCGAAACCTTCCCCCTATGTGTATAACCAATACCTTACATATATACCCCCATGTTTGCACAAAGCCATTTTCAAATATAGTGCTCCTATAAGCAGATTATTACACCACAGTTACCAACATTAGAGAACTGTAACACAATGGGAATGCCTATTCCAAGAAAGGGTTACTCCTATACCGGCAGAGCTACATCAAAGAATAAACGATAATCTTTTTGTTAGACCTGAAAAAGAGGTATCTTAAATGTTAGACATGGA
>VDFB02005508.1:0-27907 GCA_007258455.2 Sequoia sempervirens | reverse complement strand
GTAAAAGTCTTGAATCTGGAAATACCCTGTTGCCTTCATTTGCCAAGCCAATTTCTCCAATTTTTCATAGCTCTCCCATGTTTGTGGATGTGATCTGTCTCCTATACAAAAAATCATGTACCATTTTATGCCCTTTAATCCAACTACATGCAGGTATCTTTTTAATTTCTCTATCTTTCATCAATATCCTTACTATTTGAACCTCACCACACCTACCCACTTTTGCACATATGTTTTAGAGAAGAAACATAAGTTGCAAAATTTTTAGTATCCAACTAAAAAAGCAGTGTTGCTAGAATACTCAGCCTATATTCATATATGATCCACAAGCACCAAAGGTTTAACTAGCATCTTCGTAATAATGTTTAGGGTGTCCTCAAGATAGCCAACATGAGCATGAAGGTCAACCATGCACACCTAATGATCAACTATATATGTAATTCAATAAGGGTTACTGACCTCTAATATTATCATTAACAAAATTGATAATATTTAAAAGAGGATATTCTTTAAATTATGCTTTCAAACCTGGCAACTATTTTTGTTTGTTTTAGTTTTGTTTTACTATATTGGAGATGCACTAGGCACTCTTAATGTTACATATTTTTTGGATTAGTGATTTCTTCAGTTCCATTGGCCATTATTGGCCTCTATTCGACATTGATATCTATGTTATTTAAATTAAACTTGGGTTATACAACTAGGATATTTGCTAGGGAATTCAACTGCGAGTTGGATGAATCAATAGGGTTTTTGACTTTTGACATTATTTGAGGGTTAATGTCTTCATTTTTGCAGGGGTCACGAGAGGAAGTGAAGTGAGACTTTGCTACAGTCGAGTAGGGGATGACCTTCCAACTCCTAAAAAAGTATCCAAGTTGGTGAAGTAAATGTTTATCAAGAAGATAAGGATTTATGACCTTAATGTGCAGGTTGTTACTTGAAACACATCAAACATTTTCCATAGTAGTTTAGTGTAAATCAAAACACGCTTCTTAGAAATTTTTGGTTCTAGATCTCAATTTCCTTATGTGCAGGTCCTTCAGGCATTTTCCAACACTAGCATTAAGCTCATGATTGGGATACCCAATTCAGATTTGTTGGGTTTTTCACAATACCAAAGCAAAACAAATACATGGGTGACCAACAATGTATTACCATACTACCCTGACATAATGATCACTTATGTAATGGTAGGGGCAGAGGTGGCTAAGAGCACCATCAATGTTTCATCCCTCGTTATCTGAGCAAGAAGACCTCTTGGGCATGTAAAACAGGTTTCCCTATTTTTTAAGCATGGGAACTTAGTCAATTTTAGTTCCTACATGCTCTCCCATGCTTGGGATGAGATATAGGACCCGTAGGCTTCATTTTTAAAGTAGTTATTTCATGTTTTGGAGCTGTATAAGCAAAAATAGAGCATTGTAACTCAGTTTTCTCATTCACAACACTGAGAAGCACACTTTGTAACAAATTTTTCAAAGTAAAGACATATTTAAGTCGTGTATCTACTGTAAGAACACCTTTTCTCAATAAAATTTCAGTATTTTTCCTTCTTAATAGTTGTTTCATTATGTAAATGAATGATTGATTATGTTTTTCTATGTTTTATGTTTAAACCTCAAAATTATTATCTCATTTCCAACACTTTTAGGCAGAAATCAGTGAACAAAAACAATTAAATAAACTACCAATTGACAGAGCAATGAATAAATAAGATTAAATATAATGATTATGCAATTAATAAACAATGTATCAATATACTACCAGTTGACAGAAATCAATGAACAAAAAAAATTAAACAAACTACCAAATTGATCAAAATGATGATTAAAATTAATGAATAAATACACTACCAATGGATACAAATCAATGAATAAAATGACTAAATAAGTCACTAGTTAACAACAATCAATGACTAAATTAATGACTAAATATATCAATGAATAAAAATGACTAAATAAGTGACCAATTTACAACAATCAACGACTAAATTAATGACTAAATATATTACCAAATTGATTAATCAAAACAACCAATAAATGACTAAAAATGGTTTACTCGTCAATTCATTTGCATTATAAATGACTGGAAATAAACTAATAATTCTCATGTGACCATGTTTACTCATTTATAACCAGTTTTTAGTTATTTTTTTAAACATATATTATTATTTATGTACTAGTGATAGGTTTGAGGGTTATTTTCCTTTTGATGATGTATGTGAACAAAAATATGAGGCGTATACCCCACATAGTTATGTATTGAAGAGTGAATATGAGGGATACTCTCCCTTAGACTATTTGAATAGTCATTCCATGTAAAACATGAGGATATTGAAATCCTTTTTAATCTTAATGAAAAACATGTTTTGGAAAAACTTATGTATGAGTTCTTTTACGAAATTTCTTGTGTGAATGTTTGTTCTTATGAAATATTTTTATTTAGAGTGTTAAGTAAACTTGCTTATATCTAATTAAAATGAAACCTCTAGGTGTAATTGTTCTTGGTAAAATGGTTAGAATAATAACTAACTTTGGGGAAAGTCAAGTAGTTGGCCAAGGTGTTGAGAATGCTGAAGCTAAGTTGGATCACATTTTTTCTATGATGGATGAAACAAGAGCAAGAATAGGAAACCTCAAGCAAGAGGTAATAGGAAAAGAAAGGGAGGAACAAGAAGTTCCAAATAATGAAGAAGTTCTCAACAACAAAGAAGAAGGGGAAATTCCCATGATTGTACTCAATCTAGTGAGCATGAGGATGATGAGTCACAATATAGGTCGGAGGGAACCAAAAGAAAACAACTGACAAGTGAGTTATCTTGTGACATGAGAAATATCACGCCTCCAAAATTTGAAGGTAGTACCAATGGGGATGTGGTGGAGGCATGGCTCATGGAGATGGAAAAGTATTTTGAAATTAAAAATTACTTTGAGGTCACTAACACTGTGTGGGGAGCATTTTAGTTGGTTGGTGAAGCATCCAACTGGTGGATGAATGAGAAAATGGAGCATGGGCTTAATTCCTTAAGGATTACATGGAGTGAATTTTTTGAAATATTTTGGAAGTTGTGGTTACCTCAACTCTTTTATGACCAAAAGCTCATTGATTTCCAAAACCTAGAGCAAGGACATTCCTCAGTGAACAAATATTGGGAGAAGTTCACTCATCTCCTGAGGTACGTACCCATGTACCAAAAGGATGAGAAATTTTGAATAAGTTGGAAGTTCATCATGGGTCTCAATAACCAAATAGATAGAGAGGTAGATATACACGGTCCTACTTCCATGGACCTAGTATATGAGAAATCCATTAAGCAGGAGTGAAGGCTCAAATCTATCATGAACTACCATGAGAAGAACTTAAAGTAGTTGAATTGGTCTCAATCCAATCAAGCTTCAAAGAAGCCTATTGGAGGGAAAGCTTTTCAAAGGAAAGGAGACAAAGGAGCCCAAAATAATTGCAATGAACCAAGAAGAGATCATAGGAGGAACAACAACTTCAACAACAATGTTGGTGGAAATGAAAGTAATTATGGAAGGCCTATAGAAAACAAGGGACAAACTACCAAGTGTTAGAGGATCTACTAAGGATGTATTGCATGGATCAGCAATACAAACGGGAGTATTACCTACCTTTGGTCAAGTTTGAATATAATAAATCTTATCATTTTGCAATTAAGCAAGCTCCATTTGAAGCATTATATTGAAGAAAGTGTCAAAATCCTATAAGTTGGGATAAGCTAGAAGATATGATAAGCCTTGGGCCAGAAATGTTGTTGAAAATGGAGAATCAAGTTGGTATTATCAAGAAAAGACTAATGATAGGCGGAAAAACTATGCAGATTCCAAGCGGGGTACCTAGGAATTTCTCAGTAGGAGAGAAGGTTTTGTTGAGAGTCAAACCTCACAAGAGTTCTATAAAGTTTGGAAAGTCATCCAAAGTAGCTCTGCACTATGTAGGTCCTTTTGAGGTTCTTGAAGAAGTCAACCATGTTGCGTATATGATTTCTTTGCCGCCAGCTCTTTCCAGGATGCATAATGTCTCTCATGTCTCGTATCTTAAGAATTATATACCAGGGGATAACCATGTTATTGATTGGAATGATTTATAGGTACAAGACTTAGGAGAGGTAACAATCGAGCCTCTCAAGGTGCTTGAAACCCGTAGGCTTCACTTATGTAACATAGAGGTTCTACAATGCAAGGTCCAATGGGATCAATATGCAGAAGATTCTACCACTTGGGAAGACTATACTAAGATGAAGCAAAATTTTCCACAAGTCTTGCTAGATTTTGAAAACTCCTAAAAAATTGTTGTCTTATTATGTTATGTTTTATGATTTTTTGTTTTATGATATGACCATATTTGATACTTAAAATCATCGGGGATGATGATTCACAAGGGGGGGAATATGTTACACCCCGTGTGTTGTTACCTATTTACTATTACCTTGTTTGGTTGAAATGCTTTAATATATATGAATGTGATTTGTAAATGAATCTTGATGGAAAATATGATGAATGAATGTTTGATTCAATTTAATGTTTTATAATGATTATGAAGATGAAGTATATGATGCATATATTGTTATCAGCTAACTACTGTTATGTTGTACTAAGATTAATACAAGAACAGATTCAAGCCTTCGAACTTGAGAGGGGGAGTATCACTCAGGAGGAGAACTTGGTCTAGAAACTCTTAATGACCCTAACTGAGCATACACAAACTCACACCCTAGTTGGCCTAAGATGAGTTAGTCAATTTGGATAAATGGTAAATGATCTTCAGTTTTGGTTATGAATGTTTATATTGGTTTCCGATCTTGTTCTCTGAATGTTTTGATTAGGGAATGTGATAAAGTCTTTGTGTTGAGTGAAAGTACTTCCTTGTGTGTTCATATTTATATCAATGAGGTATATATATAAAATGTATATATATATGTATATATGTACGTGTCTACGATAATCTCATACATATGAGTAAATACGTGCATGAGTATACATAGGTAGACATATCTACACATGCCCATGGATGGATTACGCATATGCATGGGAATATCAATTCCAAACAAAGGTGATATATAAATATATACACTTCATGTATATATGTCAATCGATGGAAATGAGAGTATATTTGTTTATATAAACATATTAAAGTAATGTTATATATATACGTAACATATATATTAATACATATGTATATAATTATGTATATACATATATATATTAATGTGTGTATATCTGTGTATATATATAATCATTATTTTAATATTGTGTAAGTGGAAAATCAGGAAGATGCAAATAGATCATATTGAAGATTAGAAACTAATATAAACAAAAAAATGTTAATTGATTTATGCCCATTACTCACAAAATGTAACTATGAATTCAAGAAATCAAGAACGAAATTGACACAAAGCAATAATAATGAATCCAAAATGAAATAGCTTTACCATCCTATGTTGAAGTGTATTTGTATTGACACATGTTGGATTTTTCAATTCAATACGAAGCCTCCATTATGCGTGCAAGAGCTTGAAGAATGTGTGTGCATTTTATTGAAGATATGGTTTGAAGCTTTATCAATGTCAATTAAGATCTTTGCACTACTTCATTACATAAATTGTATTGATTCTTCGATCCTTTTTTTTAGAGGAAAGAGATTTGTTATATAAAATTTTTTTATTTCAAATGAACGCTCTAGATTACGAAGTAGAATATCTGGATCGACGGTAAAAGATGTTGAGAGGATTTAGATGTGCATCATCTATGCAAATTGATTACGTAATTAGTGTGATTGAGGAATAGATTGATCAATCAGGAAATAGATTGAGCAATCGGTGGTTCGTAATTTACTCAATTAGGAAAGTGGGTGAGGATAATTAATTAATTGATTTAATTAATTAATTATTTTTGGAGTTGAACGTGCAAATCAAGTTTGACTTTTGCAAACAAAGTTGCATTTGTTTGATTTGTTTTTTGATGATGTTTTTGAATAGTTTATTCGATTATTCAAATTTGGAGGGAAAGCAACATAATTAAATTACTATGCTTTAATAATTTAATCAACTTAGGGGAATAAAGTGAATTAGTGACATAATTAAATAATTGGTGCTATTTAATTAATCAAGAGGAATAAAGTGAAGATTAGGAAAATGAAATTTATTTAATTGGTCGAATTTGATGAAAAAGTGAATTAATTAAATAATGTTGTTTTAACCAATTAATAGCAAAAAATAGGGTTTTGGGACTTTATTAAATAAATGAAATTTATTTAATTTTCCAAAAATGGTGAAAATGTGAATTAATTAAATAATGTCTAATTATTCAATTAATAGCATAAATTAGGGTTTTTGATGCTTTTGATGTGAAATACAGTGATATTTGATGATAATGATGTTGATGATGTGAAAATGTCATTTAAGGTGTGCGATAAGTGTTAGGTCAATTTTACATGTCTACATTTTGCCCCTCTTTGAGATAAAGTATGTTGGCAACACAAGGGAAGACAACTGAGAGGGGGGGTGAATCAGTTGTCATCGAATTTCAAACTTATTCAACTTATTAACCTTATTCTCAGATATGATCATTAATCATGAAAGCATAAAAGAAAAACACATCAGAATCACACATAACACCAAGATTTTTTACGTGGAAACCTTGTTAGGGGAAAAACCATGATGGAGTTCAGTCCACAAGATTATACCCTGTTAAAAGTATAAGAAAATAGGAATGGGGAATGCACATGCATTCAGGCACACTACCTAGAGCTCACTGCTCAAATACAAAATAGGTTTACTACCCAAAGGAAGACACACTGTCTTATAGAAAGGTTCTGATTAAATCCATCAGACTTTGAACTGAGAAAATAGCATCTGCTAATGCCTGGTTACAGTTATGGTTAGGCACATAAACACTTCTTCACTCTTCTACACTCTTCTACACTCTTCTTCACTCTTCTTCACTCTTTGCTCTGCCTTTGAATGAACTAAACTTTATTCACACATAGGACTCGTACACTTCGCACACAAACACTTGTTCTACCTTCCAAAATGATAAAACAGTCGCTCTTATCTATCCACAACAAGAAATTATATAACTATAGGTTGGCTCCAAAGAAATAATAAAATAATTACAAACAGTTGGCCCAAAACACATAAAGATTATTCATGTGAATCAACCAAGGTCGGCCACAATATAGTGAAGATCGAAAATAACATCCTCAAACATGAACCACTTCAATTAATTACTCCTCTAAGATCCACAACACGCTTCAACACCTTGTTGGAAAAGAACATGAAAAATATGAACACGCAAGAAGAAAACCTTGAATCACGAGCACGACGATCAATGCGGATGTGCAACACAGATAGAGCATGAACTAGAAACATCCACAAGCATCATGAAACATTAGAGAAGCATTTGCAACAACTGAACTAACTAAAATCACATGATCTTCATTTAGGAACACAAATTGAAGTAATAGAAAAACTGCTAGAATACAAATCTTCATAACTCGATCAAATCTTCACATGGATCTCTGAAACTCGATGTGGATAAACTAGATATACTCCACAAGAAACCCTTTATTCCACAGCCTCAGAATAGCAACAACCTGAACACACTGACAAAAAGAACTTCACTTCACCTCTGACAACCTGTAGCACTTCTTATTACAATTTTCTCAATATCCTTGACATATACAACTTATAATGCAATAATGCTAATAGTGTTGACATCAATGACAACCACATATCAATAGCACACCACAACATCCAACAATCTCCCACTTTGGCATTGATGGAAAAACATGATGTGAAAAATACTATCAACACAACTACACTTACTGCTCCTTAGGTTCTGACTCTTCTTCTCAACTACTCTTCTCTCCCAGAAAGATTTTTCACATTGCTCTTCTCCCCCTTTGACACCAATGGAAAATATCTCTTCTATGCAAGCTCTGAACCACATATTTGAATACCTAAATTTTTGACCATCTGACTACTCCCCCTGAGTAGCAGTCACCACAACATCAATCCAAATCAAAATATGATCATGAAATGCATGGATTGATACAAACCAATGCATCCTTAGTTTTGATTAGGAGGGGTAATCACCCCTAACTTCCCTCTGAGATACTCAAAGTTATCCTTAGGCAATGACTTGGTAAATATGTTTGCAATATGCTCCTTAGTAGGCACATACTTCAATCGAACTTCTTGTTCACTTACTTTCTCTCTCAAAAAGTGAAACTTGATAGATATATGCTTGGTCTTGGAATGCAGCACCGGATTCTTAGGAATGTTAATAGCACTTAAGTTATCACAGAATATAGAAATTGGCTCATCATACACAATTTTGATATCCTTCAACACCTGTTTCATCCACAACACTTGAGTATAATTATTAGTAGCAGCAATGTATTTGGCCTCTACAGTAGACAAAGAAATAGCATTATTCTTTTTTCTTAACCATGAAATCAACTTCTTTCCCAAGAAAAATGCTCCACCACTAGTACTTTTCCTGTCATTCACATCTCCTGCCCAATAAACATCAGTAAAGGCACTAAAATTAAGATCATCATCTTTAGGATACCATAAACCAAAATCAACTATCCCCTTCAAGTATCTAAAAATTCTCTTCACAACAGTTACATGAGATTCTTTAGGATCAGATTGAAATCTAGCAACAATACATACAACATTCATGATATAAGGCCTAGTTTGAGTCAAATAAATCAATCCACCAATCATTGATTTGTATCTAGTTTGATTTTCCTTTGAAGAATCATCATTAGTTGTCAACTTTCATCCGGTCTCCATGGGTGTACCAACTGGCTTTGAATCTTCCATGCCAAATTTCTTCAACAATTCTTTCACATACTTGGACTAAGATATAAAGGTCCCTTTGTCTAACTGAGTAATTTGCAATCCCAAGAAGAATTTCATCTCTCCAATCATTGACATCTCAAATTCATTATACATCTCATTAGCAAACTTCATACACAAGCTATCATCTCCTCCAAATATGATATCATCAACAAAAACTTCCACAATCAAATCTTTATCATCATTCTTGAAACACAGATTACTATCAGCAATACCTTTGTTAAATGCAAGCTTCACCAAGTACTTATCCAATATGGCATACCATGCTCTAGGGGCTTGTTTGAGTCCATACAATGCTTTCTTCAATCGGAAAACCATATCTCCCTGATCATTCAACTGAAATCCATCAGGTTACTCAACATACACTTCTTCCAATTCACCATTTAGAAAGGCAGACTTGACATCCATTTGATAAACTTTGTAGTCTTTGTAAGCAACATAAGCACGAAACAATCTCACGGCTTCAATTCTAGCAACAAGGGCAAGGGTTTCTTCAAAATCAATACCTTCCATCTATGAATATCCCTTATATACCAGTCTTGCTTTGTTTCTAACCACTTCACCTTGTTCATTTAGTTTGTTTCTAAAGACCCATTTAGTTCCAATTACATTCTTATCATTAGGTCTAGGAACAAGAATCCATGTATCATTCTTTCATTGTTAAATTCTGTGTCAATCAGCCAGGATTAAACAAATCCTCAGTCTTCAGTCTAAATCTCTCTCTCGTCTTCCACCAGTGTTGGTGAACCTCCTTCTGATCTGCCAAGTGTCTCAATCCTTCCCATCTGTCTCAAGAATCTGGGTTGTGATCTGTATCAGATCTTTACTAGTATCACCTTTTGATTTGTACCCAGTTAAGTGTGTGACAATACTCATAGCTTCTCTCTGGTAGATGTGGGGTACATTTCCTTCAATATCATGGTTCCTAGCGACATCTAGAATTGTTTGTTCTTCCTTTCCACAACTCCATTTGTTGAGAGAGTGCATTGGTGTAGATAGCTGTCTCTTTGTTCCATGTTCTTCACAAAAAGAATTAAACTCACCGGAAGCGAATTCACCGCCTCTATTTGATCTTAGACATTTAATCTTCAAACATGTCTCTGTCTCAATCATAGCCTTAAAGATCTTTAACTTTTCTAGAGCTTTATATTTCTCCCTTAAGAAAGTAACCCACATCATTCTAGAATAATCATCAATAAGCAACATGGAATACCTATATCCTTGTAAACTTCCTAGTTCTAGGGACCACACAAATCGATTATGCACAAGATCCCAGCTATCCATTTTAGATTTTTTTTGTTTTCACGAAATGAAATTCTTGTTTTCTTTCCTAACTAACATTCTTTGCATATGGCATTAGTAGGTTTCATCAGCTTAGGAATATCTCTCACAGCCTTAGTGGAACTTATCTTGACAATATTATCAAAGTTAACATGACACATTCTCCTATGCCACAACCAACTTTCATCAATTTGAGCAATCAAACAACTTTTACTAGCACTTTCCATCCAGAATTTCCAAATATTTTGCACTTTCCATCCATGAATTGAAGATTGTATCCCTTATCAACCATTTGTCCAACACTTAAAAGATTATGCTTTGAACCTTCAACATATAAGACATCATCAATGTTATGCTTACCATCAAGAGAAATGCATCCTCTTCCACGGATCACACTAGTTGTATTATCACCAAATCTCACAACACCACCATCATACTTTTCCAAATTCACAAACTTACTTTTATCTCCTGTCATATGATGAGAACAACCACTGTCAATTACCCATTCATCTTTCTCTTCAATTCGAGCAGCTAGGGCTTTCTCCACATTTGTACAACTAGTAGATTCAGGAAACACGGGACTATTTTCCTTGATAGCAATAAACACAAATTCATCTTCACTTGCATTTCCTTTGTCATATTCATCATCCTTCACACCTTCATTAGCAGCATAGTAACACTTCTTTTGGAATTTATGCTTGTTATATTTTGGCTTGGAAACTCTCTCAGGACACCTTGATGCAAAATGACCTATCTTGTTGCAAGAGAAACATTTAATAGGAAAATTTCCTTTATACTTACCTTGTCCTTTGGCTTCTCTTTTCACAATCAATGCTTCAAGTTCTTCAAGTTCTCTTTCTTCTTCATCAAGTTGTCTCATTTCAACCTCATACTTGAATGTCTTTCTAGATGAACTTTCACCCGGATCATATCTCTGTCTATCTCTTCCAGAAGTAGTAGCCTTGAATGTAGATTCAACCTTAGGAAGTTGTATAAGAGTGAATTCTCACCCCATGTGCAAATCCCCTTTTTTCTTTTATCCACCTTAGAAAATTGAGTTTGGAGGCTTAATTCCACCTAAGCCCGCTGCTTGCATCCCACTTGGCACCTGTTTTGAGCGTCAATGGAGGCATTTTTTTTAGGGACACCCATGCGACATGCAGACATCCATGTGGCATGCTTACGTCCCTAGAAGATTCATGCGGGTGAACCTACAGAGGCGTTACTCTTCTCATTGGAAGTGAAGTTGTAATGCCTCCTTCGGTCGACCGACCCAAATATGGCTATTTCTCTTCATTCCTTCTTCATATTCACTCCTTCAACATACATTTCATCTTCTTCAATCTTCTTGCAAGCATTGAGATCACTCCATAAGCTTCAACACACTCTCTTGCATCCATTACAAGCTTCAAGCAACATTCTTGCATTCCATAGCAGCAAAGCAACACTCCATCACATCAGTAGAGCAAGTTTGGGACCACGCCATTGCAGCAGAGGCTTGAGTTCCTCTCATTTTCTCCCCCAAGAAGCCTTGAGTGCTCTTGGTGGAGGTGGTAAACTTCCCTCTCCTCTCCTCTATCATTTGGTTGAGTTAGCACTATACTGTTTTGAAGTGCTTTTGTGCTCTTTATTGTATTGCTTTCTTTATCTTGTTTCCTAGGTTGTCCATGGAGGTGGGAACACCTAAACAAGGGTTTGACTGAGGTAGACCCCTATACAACCACCCAACATTCTCCTCTCTCTCTCTGTAGAAGTATGTGCTTCTCAAAAGACCAGCTGGTGAACGAATTCCTTGGTGAGATCCTCCTTGCTCTCTTTACTCTCATTTATTTACGTTATAATATTAGAGAGTATTTCATTTATTTAATCACATCATTTTGGCCCTTTAGTTAGTCAACTGGGTCGTTAGCTAGTTTTGTTGGTTTGACCTCATCTTCACTGTTGTCTAGTCATACAGACACCAACACACTTTTGAGATGTTAATGCATCACGTTGATGTCTAGAGACCACACTTTCGTCCTTGAATAGAGAGCCTTCTGAGGCGTAGTGTTAGACCTAAAAACTGGCTCGCCTAGCCCCTTCCTATGTTTTGGGCCTATAGAGTAACTAAGAGGCATCACGGTCCTCGTTACTCTCACCTCACATTTCCTAGCATTACACTTAGTTGAGGTAAGTTAGGGAAGCCCCTCGCATCTTGACCCTCTGTGACTTGGGGTCTTGCATGCAGCGGTCCCCCTCCCTTACAGAAGTGCATCACTAAATTCACTTATCTCAAAAGCAGTAAGCTTACCAATCAACATATCTCTGGTAACATTTGTCACAGTCCAAAGCTCTTCAATAGCACTAGCCTTGACTTTGTAAAAATTAGGCAAGGATCTAAGAACTTGTCATGCCTATATATTTAAACTAAGGCTATAACACAAAACTCAATTTTTAAAAAAAATTGGGTCAAGTTAATGTAAACAAATTCATGCTTAAAGGAATTACTTCATAGTAGTAGTAGAGTTTCCCTTGGAAATCTACATCATGTGGGAAAGTTTGAGTTCTCAAGACGAGGTCTAGACGTAAAATGTTTCATGTGAGTCTGAATAATTTATTATTCTAGGTTTGATTTCCTAACATAACACTGACTTATCAATAGGACCCTTAGACAACCATTGCTATACAACTTACCATTGCGGTATTTATTTGAGGATAACGGAATGAGGCCTTGAGTTAAGAATTTCCTCTAAGGATACTTTTTTTTGACGTATCTAGAATCATTGTTACAATGCCCCTTTAAGAGAACAACCAAATGGAAATAATAATCTTTTAGTTTGAAAGTCTATTATACACTAACTATGTTATTTGATTTTACTATCTCTTTTGTTAGATATCATCCTAACTAATAAAATTAATAATTTGTAATAACTATTCAAATTTAGATTTTTAGACACATTTCATGTAGTCTTCCAAGCACCGAGATTTCTATTTCTATGTTATTTTTTTGTAACTTCATTTCTTCCAAATATTTCTCATAAAATATCTAAAAATAATAATAATAATTTATTTACGAGCTATATTGAAAGAATCATCAGTAATCAAATAAACCAATTAATATTTAACTATAACCCATTAAATATTTGTTAACGATTAACCATATTAACTTTTTACCAAAAAAAATTGATTTAACAAAATCATTAATTATAAATTGATAAAACAACAATTGACATTCTAGTAAAATGGAATAATGAAATCTTTAGAATTTAATGACCATTATTGTGGTTGCTATTTTATTTGTACCTTATTTGTCTAAAATCATTACTAAAGTGTAACATTATACCACTTTACTAATCTTATTATTATTACTATTTTTATTTATTTATTCTATTAATAAACTCATGAACTAATTTAGTGGGCTCACTTTAGTCATTTTAATATGGAAGTCTAAATCACATGTTATTTCTTTCTTTTGTTTTATTACTTTAGGTTGTAAATTCCCTTAGGAATGTTAGTAGATTAGGATTTAAGATTTATTTCTTCTCCATAGTTCCCACGAATTCCTCTCTAAGTCTAGTCTTTCTTTCTTTTTTAATGTATGAAATCAAACCAACCTAACTCCTCACATGACTTGTCTTTTTTTTGAAAACGTGGAAGAAATGAAATGGCCCCACCAACATTTGGGAATTTTTCCCACTAATGTTGATAAGTTTAACATATTAAAGTGAGCCAAGTTTCCTTAATGCTGGAAATGAAGTTTTAGGCGCATTATTTAATTGGGTCTACGTAGTTAAGAAGGCCCAAAGAACTCCATTACAAATTATGTTTGAAGTTTCCTCGCATACATTTCAAATGTACTGGGCGCCATCTTGCGATGAGTTGGAGTGACGATTTTTCAGCAATTAAAATAATAAAAAACAAAACATAAAAAGAGTTGCCCTAATATTGGGCGTTATGCTTTTTTTGAGAAGGAAACCCTGTTCTCATTGTCTTTCATCCACAGTGAGAGAATGGTAGCGGCGGAAGGGTCGGTTGCTGCTGCAAATCGAATTCCACCACTGCTAAATCTTATTTTTGGTTTTCTTCCATTTGTTGTGTTGAGTCTTCTCCTTATGCTGGTGCTGGTGTCTTACTCTCCAATCCTACGTTCTCTTTTCTTTTGAGTCTTTTTTTTTTTTGTGTATGTTATTATGGAAATTTTGTTAGTCTGTTTCGATTCCCCCAGTGTGTTGAAAGATTCACACAGTGTATAAGGGTGGAGGTGAAACTACATGGAGGCAGTTTACTCCTTCCTTACTCCTTCCTTATCATTATTTTCTTTTTTGAAAAACAAGTCTGTTAAAAAAATTATACATGTACTGTATACAAATATAAATAAGTGAAATACTATAACTGTGGTCACTTAAACTTGCATGCTAATTGCAGATCTAATATTTTGGGTATTTGCATTTATTTATTTATTCTGGTTATTCTAAGTTAACACCGAATGAAGGTTTTTCAATTCTACATATTGCTCATTATATCTCTTTTGTTGAAGGAGAGTATTTGCTTTTTTTTTTATACCTATATACCCACTTCATTTGTCCCTATTTCCTAAGAAAACAAATATATACCTATTAGCCATTGTATCACAGTCATAGCTGTATATTTTGTTTTTTTGTTCTTTTTTTAATTTAATTTAATTAATTTATTTATTTTTCTAAAATTTTCTTACCATTACGTTTAGAGATATCATATGTTCCTCTTCCCATTGGTCTGTGTAACCTAGTATCCTACTCTTCAGTACAGGGAATACAAATATTCGACCATAGTAGTGCAAAGAGTTACAACATATGAGGAAAATATTAGTGAATCAAGGATACTTTTGCAATGTCATTTTATCATTCTTCCCATAACTAAGTAAAAGTAAACTTGTGTATTTTCTTGTTGCATGTATAGTGTTTTTTTCTTTTTAATCTTTTAAAGAACCACAAGTCATTCATATGCTACAATTTCTTTTTGAGATACAAATCAACAAACAGAACAGAGTTACAACATTTGCTACAACAATCATTAGATAGCAGGTCATATGGAGGTAAAAACTATAGGAACTTGTTTCCACTACAATATTTATCTACTGAAATAGATATTCATGTAACAATTTTCCATGACACTTATTCACAAAAGAAAACATTACTACATTTTATGACCTTCAGCCTTGTTCTTTTCTATGTTGCTTTATGTGTTACTAATTTTTTAATTTTTTTTCTGTAAACATCTTATTTCAGATCTAAGATTTACTTCCCATCACATTCCATAGTAACATCTTTTACCAGGTGTGAATCATAATGCACTGCAACTGAATCATAATTGTGGCATACATCTTTCAACAACATAGGTCGTACTGTTACAACAGTTTGGTGGTGTGGAAAAGGAAGGAGGAGTAGAACCACAACTTCTTTATGAACAGGCCTCCTTATTGTTCAACATATTTGCACATAAAACAACCAACTCTCCATAACCAGTGGGAGCTCTCCTCCCAGCCATAGGGCTAAAATAGCCCACCCCCGAGCTAGGGGAAAACTAAGGTGACCAGGTTGCACAACTTCACATTTTCTTCATGACATAAACATATTGCAGCAACATAACCACAAAACCAACAAGCACTTAACACAAAATACTTCATTCAAAGACTACATTACAAGTTCAAGCATCACAACACATGCACACAAGACTCATTTCCATGAGCCCCAAAAAGGGGGAGTGGGGACATCTACAAGAGAGGGGAAGAGTAGCAAAATTTTCTGTATAACCAGCTTTGTAACTATTCATTTTCATCACATAACCACCACTATTCTTTCA
The DNA here is from genome assembly GCA_007258455.2 of Sequoia sempervirens. Classification (NCBI taxonomy): domain Eukaryota; kingdom Viridiplantae; phylum Streptophyta; class Pinopsida; order Cupressales; family Cupressaceae; genus Sequoia; species Sequoia sempervirens. The sequence goes on along the minus strand of VDFB02005508.1, from coordinate 11,916 downwards.
TTACACAACCCCTACATACACCAAAATCATCTCCATACATGTCATATATCACATTAACCTTCACCACACAACTAAGAGCAAGTTTCATGGGTACTCATACCCTCAAAATCAACCCCTCTATGGACATCTCACCCACTTAAAACCCCATACATAATGAGACCTCCATGCTATGGTGGCTCATTCAACACAACAAGCAATTTCCAAACAAAACATTCAGCACAATAAACAATTTCAAACCCAACATACATAGTGAACAACACAAATTTTCACAACAAAAGATCACATTCATTTCCATGAAATTGACACAAGAAGGATAACAAATACCAACCTACAATGTCTTCAAATTGGCAACGTGAATCATATCAGCAATTCTCCCTCCAAGCTTTTGCTTCCAATCTTCTTTCACACTCCTCCAAGTTGATACACCCCAAACTAGTATGAATGAGTAAATCCCAATGCTAGAGTCTTTTCAAAAACCAAACTCTCCTATGAACCCTAATTCTCCATCCTCAATTGTGAGGGCACAAGTGTCACCTTCACAATCGATCACTTATCACTCTCTATTCCCTTTCACACTTTTGGTGTGTGTTCTTTTAAGCATGCCTAAATCCCATGCCTTATCCACTTTGAATTTTCATCCCTTTTGCAAAGTGCTTCATAAAAGGGGTCTTAAGGCTTTATAATTTATTTTTAAACTCATGGAATTACCCCCAAGCCCTAGCCTTATGACTTAGGTTCAAGAAAAAATAACATAAAACATTAAGAAAACACATTAAATCACATTAAAAATGTAGACACCTAAAAATGGTCTGGAGAATCTAATTAATTAAGTACGACTTATTTGATTAATTAATCTTAAATTCATCTACTTAGTAAATAAATAGAAATATTTATTTATATTAAGTTCATTATCAATTCTTCTACTTTATCATATTATTTTCTCTCTTAATTAAATAAACAAAATTAAAAACTTTGTTTTATTTAATTAATTATCATTTTTATCATATTATTTTCTCTCTTAATTAAATAAACAAAATTAAATACTTTGTTTTATTTAATTATTATCATTAATATTTCTTCTATACTTTATCTATTAATTTTATCTTAAATTAAATACACAGCTTCAATAATTTGTGTTATTTAATTACCTCATCATATTTCTTCTTAATTAAATAAAGATATTTTAAGAATCTTTTATTTAATTATCATTTTCCTTTTATTTTAATTTAATAAACAAACCCTATAGTTTGATTTATTAAATTATTTATTCCTCTTTTGCTAAAATTAAATAAATAAAAAATATTTAATTTTATTCATAAATCATTTACACTATTCACTCACCAATAAAATTAGATTTTTAAAAATCTAATTAATGCAACTTCCATTCACGGGAAGAGCTTCGGGGACAAACTTGCAAGAAGTCCTCTCAATCTTTTTCCATCAATCCTCCCTCTCTTCTTGCCTGGTGTTTTCATGGGGAGGAACAATCCTCCATGATCAGCTCCATCTTCTCATCCCAGGCCATTCAATTCTCCAGATTGAATCACAACCCCTTATCCCGTATCCCTATGCAAATGTGTTGTCATGAAAGCTATAAATACAGCTCTTTGGCTACAGGAAATGGATCCCAATTTGTGTAATCTTACTCTGCAGGTTTCCCAAGCATCCAAGCATCCAAGCATTCAAGCATTCAAACATTCATCCAACATCCATCAAGCAAAGAATCACATCCAACATTTGCAGCCATGGCTGCTAATATAATAGATTTTGCACATTTAATCACATAGGGAAATAATATAATTAGTTCATTTCTCATTCTCTAAAATGTCATTTCAAATTTACTTTAATTAGCTTCTAAATCCGAGAGCAAAGTAAATTAGAGAGATCTTTAGAGTTAGAGAGCAATAGGATAGATTTATGAAGATTTCTAGTTTAATTTAGCTTAAATTTCTTAAATCTTAGATGCAATGTCCTATTTAGAAGTGTAGAAGCATGTTTAGATTGTTTTCCTCATTCTACCACTTACAAATTGGCGCCCACCATGGGGCCTAACCCCATATTTTGCTTAATTTTTGAAAATTGTGTCCTACAGGTATCGGCCAAGTGAAAGCCACAAGGAACTGACTTTGGCAGCCAGCATCTATGGTCCTGCTTCAGCCACCGGGTTTCGCTTGAAGCAAGTCGGTTTCGCCTCACAATAAGCTAAAGCTGAAGCAGCCTCGCTTTAATCATAAATACTGGCCCTTAAAAGCATTTTTTTTAAAAATCTGGATCTGACGTGTCCACGGCCAAACTTTGTTTCTGCCTAATTTTGGATAAAATTTACCAATCCTAGGATAGAAATGGATAAAATTTACCAATCCTAGGATAGAAATGGATAAAAATTGATCAATCCTAGGATAGAAATTGCACATTTATTTTGTGGGATTAAAAATGAACATTATGCTGTTATGGAGCAATATCTCCATATAGATTAGCTAACTTGTCTTTTGGGTTTTAAAAAGAACAATTTCTCTGCTGTGATTGGGTGATAGGTTTATGCTCTCCCCTTTACTGGGTGCATCAGAATACTAGAGTCACTTTTATTTATGCATTTTAAAGCTTTTTAAAAACCTTTAGACAGGCCTGCCGTAGTGGGAAAAAGTACTCACCCTACGGGAACGACCTGAGTGGGGACAACCAAAAGCCATGGTATTCCAACCCACTTAAAAATTTATGTGAATTTGGGGAAACCCTCTTTCAACGGAAGTGTGCAGGATAACCATCCCCAAAATCTTTGTTTTAAAGATTGGGAGGTCTCTCGAGGGAGTTTATCCATTTGCCGCTCTGAACGGAAACCCTATCTAAAAACCTAGAAATAGAAGCACGCCTGTCAGTTTCCAAACATTGTAATACTCGACGGTGCAGGGGCGAGGAAGAATCTACCCTCAAGCACTCACCATATAATTGCCAAGGACTGTTTGCTCAGGGGATCCGGTATCCACTTCCGTCACTCTGAGTACGCACCTAGAAAAGACAAAAACATGGGCGCCCTCTAGGGGGTGACATGGCTATGTGAGTCGACGCAATTCCAAGCTGTGGGCCGTTCGAGTATATAATGATGACCTTTTGTCTATAGGAGTGAGTCTATTTGATGTGTTTTATCTTGTTATCAAACCAGTAAAAATCAAACCCCACGACCAACCGCTAATCCCGCCAACCTTCAACTATCTCTATCTTTAAGTCATTGTGTTTTCTCTCATTAAATTCAGATAAGATCATCACAAAAATCATCAAAATCAAAACACTCGTGGAATTCTCATGATTCGAGATTGGGTATCCACCAAGTTTGTTAAGAAATCTCTTGTCAAATGAATCAGAAAACCAAAGAAAACACTTGCATACAAACAACTTCTGAGAAAGCAACGATTTCTATATCAAAGTAGGAAAGTTCTACTCCAACATAGGACTTTTATTCATAGGTATCACAATTTTTCTAGAGGTTATACGGATGACTATGCTGTAGCTCCCTTAGATTCACAAGCATTCTATCAAAGAAGGGCTCTTAGGCAACACCACAATCACAGTCAAAGAATTCGTCCAGAATACATCCCACAACCAGCCATACAATACGATACCAGACCAAGTGAGTTTCATAGAATAAGATAGTTCTATCTTAGCACCTCATGGTTCTAATTTAGCGCTTTGGGTCTCTGTTCCAGCGCGTCCGGTCTCTATTCCAGTGCGTAGAGTCTTTGTTTTAGCGCTTTGGGTCTCTATTCCAGCACGTCCAGTCTCTGTTCTAGTGCATCCGGTCTCTGTTCCAGCGCATATGGTCTCTGTTCCAGTGCGTTCGGTCTCTGTTCCAGCGCGTAGAGTCTCTGTTCCAGCGCGTCCGGTCTCTGTTTTAGCACTTTAGGTCTCTATTTTAGCGCTCCAGAAAGTCAGAAAAATAGAGAGTTGGTAGGACAGTTTGTCAGTTTGCCCATATCGATAACAAGGTTTTCATCAGTCCAAAACATTTTTTTCACAATCCAAAACACTTGGGTCATACAAAAGAAAAACTTTACCATTACACCTAGATCTTGAAACATCTTGCAAAGTGTCCTTATCACCAAATCTGAGATTTTCTGTCAAAGTTTCCCTATCAAGGATTTTTATCATCCTTCCATCACGAAACTAGACATGACTAAATCAGATTTTAAATCAAAAACCTCGACACTTATCCAATCAAAAATCCAAGATCAAAGTCTAGAGTAAAAAGTTTGTATGCCTATTTTTACACGATCAGCATATCAAAGACAACAACAAGAACAAAACGAAAGAATAGCAGCCATGGATGAAGAAAACCCTTGGGGATGATATAGCAACACTGATCCTCTCACTAATTCACATGAGAAAGAAATAACTGCAGAGGAAATCGAGAAAGTTCAACAAGACCCTCATTTCCATAAATTTATGGAAAAGATGTTAGAGCAAGATATGGAAAAGTATCTTCTATTATTAGCTGACAAGGGTGCTAAGCTTCCTAAAGACTTTGATGTAAATCAACTCAAGGAAATGACCACACCTAACTCAACTAGTATAGAAAATCCAAATCAAATAGATGCTTTGACAAAACAAATCCAACAATTACAATTGCAGTTCCAAAATATCCAACAAGGGCCAACAAAAAGATATTCCTTACAGGACATTTTCCCTTATCCATTCGATCCAAGCATTAACATGATACCATTTCCATGGTATTGTGAATACCCGATGTACAACAAATACAATGGAAGAACCAATCCATTTAATCACGTACGGGAATTTCGAGCCATGAGCATAGAGTTCGCACACGAGGACTCTTACTTGCTACGATTATTTCTAAGAAGCTTAGGAAACACTTGCATGGAGTGGTTTTCTAAATTGGAACCTGGGATTCAATCTTTTGAAGAACTGATCAATAGGTTCATAACGCACTTCTCATTCAACATCCAACATGGGGTGACCTTAAAAGAACTCTACAACACCAAACAAACAAAGGGTGAAAAGTTTCTTTCCTTTCTCCAACGATGGAGAAGGCTATTTGCTAAATACCCTAGATCTATTCTTGAAGAGGAGAAGATAGAGATGTTCATTGATAACTTAGTGGATGACATGAATTACAGATTGGACTTACAATGTTCGTCTACATTTGAACAAGTTATCGAAAAGGGGCTCAAAATCGAAGAGGCTCTAATCAAAAGAGGAACGATCAAACACTTCATCGAAGGTTCAAACAATAACAATTCCTCTAACAACAACAATGAAAAGCCAAGATTTTGGCAAAAGAACAAGAATACTGATACCATGATTGATACACAAATGTCTAAACGAGTATTCACCTTGACGCCAACCACTACAAACAAACAAAACAATGGTCTTAATGTCAAACAAAGTAGTGATCAAGGAAATAATCAAAACAGTGGAGAAACAAAAACCCAATCATTCCAACGACCATCCAATAAACGAAAATTCACGCCATTAGGGCAATCGTTGGAATCAGTCCTGAAAGAACTTTTAGATGAAAACTCATTCAAGTACAAGAGGCTAGAAATTGGGACCCTCAAGTCAAACCATCATGGTGGAATGACTTGCATTACTGTCACTACCATCAGAATAAAGGCCACATGACTGAAAATTGTTGGCAGTTCAAACATGCGGTACAAGACCTCATAGATCAAAAGAAAGTATTTGTAGAGGGGCACCAAACAAACAAAGATCATACAACATTCAAAAATCCTCTACCCAATTATCAGAAGGGAGAATCCTCTTCCGCAAACACTAAAGGTAAGAACATCGGTTATGTTTATGACACAACGATCGTTTGTTTTTCTGCTGCCAAGGAGGATGAAGAGTTATGCAATCAAATCAATCGAAACAAGGACATTACATCTACCGATTTGGTACAACATATGGACAAATCTGAAAACCAAATTAACGTAATCACACTCAAAGGGAAACAAGAGTACCAACTAGTTAATGCCACAACAAGGGCACAATCAAAAGTTATATTGAAAGGAGCATCAATATCATCCCCATCTGTGGATCCTCCCTCTAATCAATATAATCTCATCGATCAATTGCAGAAAATACCAGCACAAATATCCATCTTGGAACTTTTAAAAATTTCCCCATCACACAAAGAGGTTCTTGAACAAGCTCTTGTATCAACCACGGTACCTAACAATTTGGATGTATGTCAATTCCAAGCTATGGTGGGACATCTATCTGCACCTCCTTCCCTTTCATTTTCCGAACATGATGATGTATCACTCACCCATCCACATAATTCTGCCCTTCACATTGAAGTCCTCATCCATAAACACCATGTAAAGCGTGTCCTAATAGATGGAGGGGCTGGTTTAAATATTTGTACCTTAAAGTTGATTTGTGCACTAGGATACTCAGATGAAGCCATTGATACAAGAAGAAAAATCACAATCAAAGCATATGATGAAGAAGAAAGGTCCTCTAAAGGGTTGATCATATTACCCATTCAAGTAGGACCTATTGTCCAAAATGTGGTTTGTCAAGTCTTAGATAGAGAACTAACATACAACATACTATTGGGACATCCTTGGATTCATGATAAGCAAGCAGTACCTTCCACCTATCATCAATGCCTGAAATTTCCCGTCAATGGACAGGAGGTAACAATCACAGCAGACTATAACGACACTCAAGCTTGTCATACATTGAAAACATCTCAGGATACATTGATACCTCACAATAGGGAAGTTGGCGCATCAGATTCATCTAATGATGAGAAACAACAAAGTTTCATATCAAACTGGCTTCCAAAACAACAAAAATCACAAGAGATCAGGGTAGAACAATCTAACCCTTCAAATGTTGAAGAACAATTGGCTCCACTCTCACATCAATTCACCAAGGAAGTGCAGATAAGTGACAAAGGAATAAGTGAATATGGTGTTGGACACTCATTTCATCTATCACAAATGTTACCCTCCTTACAAACGTATGGACAGCCATCCACAATCACCCAAAATTCAGAACAATCTACAACGGTATTAGATGGCAGATTTGTAAAAGCTAGGAACTTAGAAGAAGAATCAGAAGATAAGGCCCTACTAAATTGGCTTTATAGGGATGAGGAAGCTTCCACTTCCACAAGTAATATCATAGAGACAAATCAGTATGGAAAGGGAAAAACTATTCTGGAGAAGATGGGATACTCAGGATAGGGACCTCTTGGGTTAAGGAAACAAGGCATAACAGAACCAATCTAGCCACTCACACTCCAACATAAGGATAAAACTGGACTAGGATATGCAGCAGAACAAGGATCTCTTGACCGAGGAAAACAAAGTGTAACAGAACCAATTCAAGTTCTCACAATTCAGCAAAATGGCAAAACTGGATACACAGGAGAAGCAAGAGCAGAACTCACCAATAAAACTGTGGAGCGTATTCTTCAAATAAGAGATAATTCAGAAACAGATTCAAATGAATATGAGTGGGACAATTTATCAGATGTTTCCTATGAAGATATTCAGATTGATGTTATCAAAAGGTATACCCCCAAACGTGAGGAGGGTCAAAGCTCGAGTTTTAATCCTATTGTCTTTGAAACACAAAATTTCGATGACTCAAGTGAAGATGAACATACATCGATTGAGATAAATGATGTGGAAGAAAATACCTTCGTAGGCCTCGACATTACCATTAACAACCTGGACGACATTTCTGTTCGAGCTTTCACAATCGCTGACCTTGACCCATCTAATGATTCATTGCCTTTACTGCATCCCGAGCTTATCGAATGGGAACCCCAACACCCCATCAATCTCCCTGTTTTTGACAATGACTACGCTATTATTAACTACCTTTGCTGTGAGGAAACTGATACTTGTTCTACCAATGCTTCTTTTAACGATGCTTTTAGGCAGGAGGATGCCAAGCCTTTCAGTTGCAAAAATATGGGAATAAAAAATGGATCTAATGGTGAAAACCAATCTATGGCAGTATTTGATCCTAAAATAGTAAAAACAAAGAACACATCCAATGGTGAAAACCTCATTGAGGCACCAAAGGATGAAAGGCTTGACATCCTCCCACAACATTACCATGAAAGATCATCAGTGTTGATAGAACCCACACAGTCTATTGATATTGGCACAGCAGAGAAAGCAAGAATACTCCACCTGGCAGCATCCCTGACAGATACATAAAAACCAGATTTTATCAAATTCTTTGAAGAACGATGCATCAATTTTGCTTGGTCATACTGTGACATGCCAGGCTTGGACACAGATCTCATTATGCATCACCTATCCTTACCAGCTGGCACTAAACTAGTAAAACAAAAGCTGAGGAAAATGCATCCACATGTTGCATTATTGGTAAAAAATGATTTGAAGAAAACTACTAGATGCTGTGACGACGATCTATTGATTATGCTGGAATGGATATCCAACATTGTACCTATTTCAAAACCTGATAACACTATCGAATATGTACCGATTTCCGATTTGAATAAAGCATGTCCAAAGGATGATTTTCCTTTGCCAAACATAGACATGATTGTAGATTTAACACCGGCCATCGAATGCTATCACTCATGGATGGATTTTTCGTGATACAATCAATCAAAATAGCCCTCAAGACCAAGAAAAGACAAATACTTACATGTCCATGGGGCACCTTTGGTCGAACCATGCCTTTCTGGTTAAAGAATGCGTGGAGCTACATACTACCGAAGCTTATGACAACAATCTTCCATGACATGATGCACACCTTCATGGAAGACTATGTGGATGACATCTTAGCCAAATCTTACACTAGAGAAGGACATCTTGAGATACTGGGCAAAATATTTGACAGGTTGGAGAAATTTAAAGTCAGATTAAATCCCAAGAAATGTGCCTTTGGAGTAACATCAACAAAACTCCTTGGATACATAGTTTCTACAAAAGGAATTGAAGTAGATCCAGCAAAAGTTAAAGCCATTATGGAAATGCCACCTCCTAAGAATATCAGTACATTAAGATCTCTACAAGGCCGACTATAGTCCATCAGAAGATTCATCTCTCAACTAGCAGATCGGTGTCATCCATTCAACCATCTTTTGCATAAAAATGTGTCTTTTAAATGGGATGAACAGTGTGAGAGTACTTTTAATCAAATCAAGCATTATTTGATGACACCACCAATCTTGGTGTCACCAAGTGAAGACAAGCCATTATTGCTATATATCGCAACAACAGATATCTCTTTGGGAGCCTTGCTAGCACAAGAGGACAGAGAAGGAAAGGAACAGGAAATATACTATATCAGCAGGACACTCAATGGACATGAAGTAAACTACACCTTCATTGAAAAATCATGCTTAGCAGTAGTATTTGCAACACAAAAATTGCGACACTATATGCTCACTCACACTGTCAAGCTCGTGGAAAAAATTGATCCCCTCAAATATTTACTGAGCAAAGCAGCTTTAACAGGAAGGTTGGAAAAGTGGGTCATGCTCCTCAGTGAGTTTGACATTCAGTATGTTGAAAGGCGAGCTATCAAAGGACAAGTCATCACCGACCAATTAGTCGAAGCTCCATTATCAGACTATCATCCTATGACCATGGAATTTCCTGATGCAGATATCCTCAATATTACAACACAACCATGGCAACTCTACTTCGATGGATCCTACACAAAACATGGATCAGGGGTAGGAATTTTATTTGTCACACCTCTTGGGCACACAATTCCACGATCTTATAGGCTTACCTTCTGTTGCACTAACAATGTGGCAGAATATGAAGCTTTGATCCTTGGAATTAAAGTGGCTATTGACTGGAAAATCATAGAACTACAGGTATATGGAGACACTCAGTTAATCATCTATCAAGTCAATAATGATTACCAAACCAAGGATGACACACTAATTTTATACAAAAGACTGGTAGATGATCTAAAGAAATACTTCATAGATATCAAATTTGAGCAGATACCAAGATCAGAGAATAAAGCAGCAGATGCCATGGCCACAATAGCATCTCTTCTACAAATGCCTGAAACACAAGATCATTATCGATTTATTGTGGAACAAGTGTCAAATCATGCATACGTAAATCCCAAATCCCAAACCATAAACCTTTTGGATAGTGCCCAATCTTCCATTTATGGAGACATCTATACTTATCTAAGAGATAATATCTTACCGCCAGATCTTTCTCTCAACCAAAAGCGCAACTTCATACGCCAATCCGCCAAACATACCATTATTGCCGACACCCTTTACCGTCGAGGCCTAGATGGTACTCTTTTACGTTGTTTAGAACATGACGAATCCGCTTCTGCTTTACACGAGGTCCATGAAGGAATTTGTGGTACACATTCAAGTGGATTATCTTTAGCCAAGAAACTCCTTCGTTTAGGGTATTACTGGCCACACATGGAGCAAGAATCTTACCAATTTGTTAAGAGATGCCAGAAATGTCAAATTCATGGCAACCTTATACATGCACCAGCACAGGAGCTCCATCCATTTGCAACTACATGGCCTTTTTGTCAGTGGGGATTGGACTTGGTAGGGAAAATAAACCCATCTTCATCTAATGGACACAAGTTCATTGTCACAGCAACAAAATATTTTACAAAATGGGTGGAGGCGGTTCCCTTAACCACAATCACTGGGAAGCAAATATCATCTTTCATACTAAATTATCTCATTTGTAGATATGGGATACCCCAGTCAATCATCACAGATAATGGCAGGCCTTTTAAGAACCAAGACATCCAAGAGTTGTGTGAAAAGTTCCACATTCAACATCGCTTTTCAACCCCGTATTACCCTCAAGGTAATGGACAGGCTGAAGCTTCAAACAAAACAATCCTCAAGATTCTCAAGAAGACTGTAAATGAGGTAGGGCATGATTGGCACATTCAGCTTAACCCTGCTCTTTGGGCTTATAGGACTAGCATCAGAACACCAACAGGAGCTACACCATATGCTCTTGTCTATGGATCAGAGGCAATATTACCTATCGAGGTAGAAATTCCATCCCTTCGAGTTTCACTAAAGGGACTCATTTCAGATGAAGATTATAGGATCTCTAGACTTCAAGAATTAGAGCTACTTGATGAATGTCGACAACAAGCTGTCAATCATTTGATAGCCTATCAACAAAGGATGTCTAGGAACTATAATCAGAGGGTTAAGCCTAGAGTCTTCCAGATCGGAGACTTGGTCCTATGGGAAAACCCTAGAAATCAAGCAGACAGAGAAAAGAAGGGCAAGTTTGAAACTAACTGGATAGGGCCTTATGTCATCATATCAGTCTATGGATCAGGAGCATACCGTCTGTCTACACCAGAAGGAGACATGTTGGAGGAACCCATGAATAGCATTCATCTCAGGCGATTCTACACTTGAGGAAACCTAGTGCACGGTCAATAAAGTTGTCTTGATGAAAACCTAGCAAACAGGCGTCATGATGATAGAAAAACAAAAAAATAATATATAAAAAAAAAAATACAAAAGAAAAAGAAAAAGAAAAAAGACACAATAAAAACAAGTGATGAAAACCTGGCAAACAGGCGCTACTTGTGATTTTTACCAACTCTTCCATCTATTAGGTACAGTTTTGTTACGACTGTTTCCTTTCAAATCATTTCCATCTATCATTTGAGATAATCACTATCATCATCCATGTCATAGCAAGGATATCATGTTTTACCCTGGCTTGGGGGCAACATCCTAGTGTTATTTGGTACAATGGACTTTCAGCTTAAATGAAAAGGCAGTCAAACATGACAACACTAAGTGACGATACTTGAAAAAATCCAAAAAACATCAGAAAATCCATCAAAATCCAAAAACATCAGAAAATTCATCAAAATCCAAAAACATCAAAAAATCAGAAAATTCACGCAAAAACATTCAAAAAATCAAAA
>VDFB02005505.1:0-22134 GCA_007258455.2 Sequoia sempervirens | reverse complement strand
CCTTTACCATCTCAATTCCATCATATGTTCTCACAATACTTGAGATTGGGTCGTAGTTTGTTGCTATTTCCCTTAGTAGGTCAACATCCATATAAACATTTGGTACTACCACTTTTCCCATGTATAATCTCTAGGGGTTACCAATAGGGATTTCATAGTTTCGGTTGCTAAACCAATAGTTAAATTGTGCCCATCTAGTGTATGGTACTGAAGCATCTTTAATAGTACATTGTTTATCAATAATCCCATTTACAATTTGTGTACCTCAGAATAACAACTGACCCTTGGGCTCATCAGAAGTGGAGGGTTTCAATTGCTCAGTCAAATCTTGAACCAGAGGTCTAACTGCAGGTTTCAACCCAGAGGCTTGGTATTTTGATGTAGACGCTTTGAATTTAGGTGCCATAGGTGACAAACAACTCAAACTTCAGCAAATTATAAGCTTACAACTAGGGCATGAATTTGACGCAAAGAAACAATAGAATTTAACAAATTTGTAGTACAAATTGACATCAAACCTTAAAAGAAATGCAATCAAAATAGAGACCCTATTTGATAGAAAATGAGAATGAGTACCTTCAGCAAATTTTCAAGCAATTGAAAGGCAATGTATCAATTTCACTTACGGTTTTGCAAATGCTTGAAAAACCCTAACCTCTGAATGTCGAACGAGCTCGAAATGAACAACAATAGATCCTTAAATGTGTTGAATACTTTAATAAATTGTAATTATTCTTTAAAACAAGTTTTTATGGATTTAAAGAAGATCAAAATGGTAGTTCGATGTCATATCTTCCATTACTATTCACTAGCATGAATGAGAATGGCTCCTTTGGCCACAACCTTGAACTTCAAATTTCAGTCATCGATCCAATAATGATTTGGCTTGATAAATGGTCTAGATTAGGTCTTGATCAAGTTTGAAAATATGAATATAGAAAACCCTCACCATCAACCAGTCAAAATACACCATGTGGATTTGTTTCCATATCATCCTACAGGCTCCACCATCACTTTGAGCTTTGAAAATGGCTACGTGTTAGCCTCCCTGCCTCCCCTCTAGGTTTAACATGTGTGCATCTTACATCAATGGGGAAGCAGGGAATGAACCAGATTAAATTTGGCACCTTCAGCTTGCATGCATTTTACCTTTCATACCATCAACCAATGTGCATAACCCTCAGATCTAATGAATGACCAAGATTATAACATCATGTATTGCAATTTACCATGTGCTCAAAAGAAACCTTTAGTAGCCCAGATGTTAATGCTTCCTAACACTATGTCGAAACATTTTCAAAATATTTCATGCATTTCAATAGTTTCTTGATGGCTCAGATTTCACCATGTGGTGCCTACTCGTTTCCCCTCTGAGGGACGTGAGATGTTGGCAGGTCCTTGTGGGCTAGTGGGGGACAGTCAAGATTAACCCTCAACACTCCATCATAGTTGTTGATCCCACAATACTTAATGCTCGCTTCCTTCATAAGATAATGGACCCCACTGATAGATAAAACACATGGCATCCACCCACCAGCCCGTTGGAATACTTTAATGAATATTAATTTACCTAACGATGGAGTGGGGAATGGTCAGGATGCAACCACTTAGATCCAACCATTTACATCAAAAGCCTAAATCTATAGTTCCTAATGTTAACAACTTAAAAGGGGGACTCAACTAGGTTGATGAGTGACAGGGACATAAACTTTAGGCCAAGACTTTAGACCAATGATGAAATATTAAACCTAGACATAGGGATGACAAATATTAAAGGATTTGTAGCCTGCATAACATAAAGCAAGATTAAATGACTCAACGGGCGACAACCGAGAACACTAGGCTCAAGGGGCTGATAACTAGATGGATTTAATGGCATAAGTGGTAACTTAGGAAACTTGGAATGGGCGAATACCGGTCAATGATGAATTAGAATGTAGGAAAAAGGATTGACACTTAGGGTTTTTAAGAGGGTTTAAGGAAAACATAGACCCTAGAACAAGAGGGGTTTTAAGAGGGTTTAAGGCAAACATAGACCCTAGAACAAGAGTACAATTGAAACCCTAAGCCTTAGGACACACCCAAATTAGAAATATAGCCAGATTTTGCAATACTTTTCAGTGAAACATAAATTTTTTGGGGGTTCCACCATGCTCCATACAGGTTATAGGCTAAAAAGGTCATTCGACTACCAAAAATCCCTAGGTTGTAGACCTAACAACCCTAGTTTAACTAGTTGAGTATTACCAAGAATTTTATATTTCAAACTGTAGTGATATTTTATATTATATTTGATATTTGATATTGTATTCTTTGAAACTATGCACTAGATTGAATAAATTAACATATTATTAATAATTTCATATTTTAATTGTGTTAGACATGTACTCAGTGATTCATCACTCAACTCAATGCTTAATAACATATTAACAATAGTAACATATACAACAATGAACATCAATAATCATTTAATGTGTATCTAGTAATTAAAATGAAACTTTTTCTTCAAATGATAAAATAAATAATACATATAATTGAACATCAATACATTAATGAATTTGAGTTTTTTTATTGATTTTCACATGAAGGAATACATAGAGGCATTGTCAATGAAAAATATTGCTAAAAAACAACTCTGCATAGAGCTGAGTTGGAACTTGGAAACTCATATTATCAATATCAAATCACTACATCACCTTTTCTAGCAACTTCCACTGTTTAGGTGTTGAAATTGTCATTTGTTCTAACTAAAGTTGTTTGACTTGAATTTTTTTTAACAATTCATGATTGAAATTATTTCTTGAATTCTACAGTTAAGATTGCATTCAAGGTTATCAATGGTTTGATGGAATCCAAATAGTTCGCCACATCTAAGTTTTGAGGAAACTGGTCCAAATCAATCTTCCTTGCGCCCTCCATCTTCTTTCTAAAATCATCCTTTCCAATGAATCGCCCATTTGTGTCAAAAGCCTTTGGAAAACCAAGCTCTATGAAGTTCCTTACCTTTTCATTCATCTTCTCCATCTTGTTTGTAGCCAAATGCACAAATTCCTTTGTTTCATGCATTTTCAAACACTTTTGAATGATAGTTGACAACATCATTGAGGCACCAAGCCGATTATTAATCCCTTTTGATTTCAAATCATTTTCGTTGGCTTTGTAGATTGTTTTTTGAACTTGATTTGCAGATTTCTCTAATGCCACCACATTTTTGTTGTCTGCTAAATATTTGTTTAGCTTCTTATAATGTAGTCTGATAGCATCAGTCAATTGAAAAAATTCACACAAATGATCAATCCTCTGCATTATTTCATCCCAAATATTTTGTTTCATATGCCTCATTATTTCTCTACAAAATTCATTCTTATTTTGACAAGATTTATTTCCATTTTTTGCTTCCATCAACTCTGTAGCCAATCTTTCATATCTTTTTCTCTCTTTCTCTAATTTTTGTTCCCACTTTTCATTTCCTTTCCCAATGCTTTGTCTTAATTTTTTTGAATTGGATTTTTCCTCTTCATATTTCTTTTTTCTCTCATCTAACCTTTGTTTTAGTTCATTCACTTCTCTCTAATTTTGTTTATCCTCTTTGGTTGTTGATGTCGAGGCTGATTTTTTTATTCTTTTTTTCTAATTCATTGCTCCTGTTATCTGTTGCTTTCCTCTTTTCTTTCTCATTTTCTAGGTATACCTGTAACTTTTCTATTTGAGTCTGCAACATTTCTTTCTCTCTCTCTCTTTCTTTAGCAATGATGTGTGCACCAATTCATTTTTCTTCTTTGATACATTAATTTTGTCAATATTTTTGAGTCTAGAAAAATCCAATTGTAAATTGCTCACCTAAAATTTAGATCAATCCATTTGATTTGTTGGTTTATTTTGAACCGTGGGAACAACAATCATGTACTCCATGATTAATTATTTGTGTAAAATTTGGGTAATACCATGGTTGTTGCAGGCTCTAAAGTTACAACAGATGTACTCTCCATTAGTTGCTTCTTTTCTTTTTTATACAATTTTGATTTCTTTTTAAACTCTTCAATGTAATCAAAACCTGGGGATGCGTGAACAATGGAATTCTTGAATGGTGAAGGACTAGGAGTACTTGCAATTTCTAATGCTATTGCAGCCATAGTAACTATGGGAGTGCCTATAAATAACTCCTTTGTGGTGGAAATGGTAGTTGTACTTAGACCTATGAAAATCCTTTCCCTCTTTTGTATGCCTTGATCACTTGGTGTTTGTGTGGTATCTTGTATTGTTGTCCTTTTGTGTGTAATTTCTTGTTGTAGCACATGTTGGCCACTACTAGTACTAATACCCATACCATCGCCACTAGTGGCAGTGGCAGTTGCACTAGGTTCTCCACCATGGGCATGTCCTAGTTGTGATTGTATTTGACCATGAGGATTAGGATTTTAAGCTCTAACAAAATGAATTGTTTTAGTTGTAATTTTATTCCCTTGGTCTACTCTATCAACTCCAAGGCCTTGTTTATCAATAGGTTTTCTATGGTCTACATCTATTACTGTACAAATGCCTTGTCCTAGGGACCCCAAACCACCACCTTCATAACCCATTTTTTTAGCTATGGTTTCTCTTGAAGTATATGCTTCTTTTGTGGCCTCACTTAAACCAACTTTGACATTGCTTTGTTCTTCCCTATCATCATTATAGTCATCATCAATTTCTTGATCGTCATGTTCATTGGGATGCTCTATATTTCAAATTTTCTAAACTCATGATCTTCTTCATTATCTCCAAAGTCTGCAAGAGTTCTTGGTTCACCTAGGTCCTTCTTCATAGACCAAAAGGTAGTAATTTTTTATTGTGAAATTTTTTTATTTGTAACTTCCTTATCTAAAGAATCTGGCATGTTTACTCTACTAGATGGTTTATCATATTTTTCATAAAAAAATTTGTACCTCCTGATTATCTTTTGGTGTAATGCCATAATTTCTGCTAACAATTGTTCAAAATAAATACCTTTCTCAACAACACTTTTCTCCATTGTTATTTTGACCTCATCCCAAGAATCCTTGTTTCTCAAGTTTTCAAGCAAGGGTTCACTTTGATGTTGAATTCTACTTGCAACATTCCTATTGGCCATAATCATTAATTTAATGGTGTCACATTGATCATACTATCAGTGATAGGCAACATCAAAATTCAAAAAATTCAAAAGATCATGTTCTGCACTAAATGCTTTTCTCTTGAATGTGAACCCTCCACATGAAAAAGGAAAAGAAGGAAATAAGGTCTTCTTTTGTTGATTGACAAAGTGTAGTTCATTAGTACTTTGCATCTTCCTTACATATTCCAATGCAAAAACCCTTTTTGTCACATGCATTGGAAGTTTGTATGGCTCTACTGTCAATCCATAAAATATTAGCACAATACATTCTTCCATTAAGTCCCAATCAGCCAATTTTATTTCTTTTCCTAGTTGAATGTAATTTCTGCATGACATAGGCAATCTAGGCATTGAAGTATTTTTAATTGCTTGATGCAATGGGGCCAAAAATTAGTCTACAAAATGATTGTAGTTCCTTCGAGAATCATGCATCCTTGTCTTAGTGGTCCAATCATATACTAGAGCCATTTTCTTTTAGTTGGCATTACTATATGGCTGAATCTAAAGCTTGTTGGTCTGAAACATTCCACTAAATTTGAATAGAAAAAATAACACAAGTAGGTTGTGAACCTAAATGTCTTAGTGGACTTTGAGTGTGCACCTCCTTTAATCATTAAAAATTGTTCATGCATGGATTATACAATGTGCTCGATAAATTTATAGTTGACAGGTTGAGATGTAAAAGAAAAATGGATATTATATACCATTTCAAGGAGGCTTGCACCCACTTCCCAATTGCTATCTAGTCTAAGGAAAAATGCTAGCATGGAAATAGTATTGTGAACCCATGGTATAAAAATATCAAAAATCATAAGGAGGCTTATGATTACCTTTCAAATTGTTTCTAACTTGTATGTTATCTTGAACTATTTTATTTATGAAAGAACTTTTCTCCTTTTCATCAACTACTTCATAATCACTAGCAATCTTTTCTGAGTCAATGTGGACGTTTCCAAATTCTTCGATTGTCAACCCCAACACTTTTCCAAGTTATTTTGTATTAATGGATAACAATTCTTCTTTGCTATCTTTATTAACAATTTCTATCTTGTTATCATCATAATTTTGGGCATAGACCATGATAGTTTATGGGCAAGGGAAAACCTCATGTAACATCATGCACCCTAATCTAGTTACCCATGATGCACTATAACTATTAACTTGAATTTTCTTTGCATCCTTATTCTCAGATGAAAATCTAATTTCTAAGGTATGCCTACCATAGATTTCAGGATCATAAATACCATGGTATTCATTAGTGAAACTTGGGGTTTTAAGTAATCCAACATAATGTATTGTTTTATCCAATTTTTCTCTAGTGGTACTAGTGGTATACATACTTATACAATGTGAAATTGTGAATTCCCTCTTATTCCTCCTTAATTTTTCTTAGTTCTTAAGTATCTCAACCCTAAACCAAAACTTCAAAGTTTGAAAAAATAAGATTTTAAGAAACAATGAAACATAGCCGTAGGAATTATGTCTTTCACTTACCCATATTTTGATTCTTGAAAAGATTAATACTAACAGGTGTGGACTCGATTTGTTGGAAGTGGAATCCAAAATATCCCTGGTGCACTGCAATGAGCAATCTAAAATCTCCCCGTGTGCTGACCCTCTCACTTAAAAATAAAATCACTTAGCAGTAGAAATTTTTATCTTTTTCAAACATTAAAGTGAATGAAACGTCAATGTGCTTCTTCTGAAATACACAATTAGTACATGGTTGTCCTGCATTGACAACAAATTCTAAACCATTGATCTTTGTAAATCCAATAGTTATAGGGTGATTTTGGAGGTTTAAGTTTGCAAGCCTAGCGCTCTGTGCATTTCATTCCAGAATGCAACTACAACCATTGATCAAATGTTCACCAAACAGTTGAGTAATTTATGATATAAACAATAAAAATATGTTTTAAATTTGTTTTAAACTTTAGTGTGCTAGGAATGACATCAAGGCCAAGGAGTCGGTAACTTAATGTTGCAAAGGACTTAATAAAATAAATAATGATACTTGGAATTGGGGGAGATGGTCAATGAAAAATTAGAAATCAATAACATTTCGGTAAACCCTAACAAGAGTGACAACTTTTAGTGTTTATAATGTTTTTTTTCAATTTGATGGCAACTTTATTTTTTCATTTGTATTGATTTATGTTTTAAATCTGCATACAAATACTTCATAAATAGATAAATAATTAATTTCTTAAAGGAAAAAAAAAACTGTTTTGAATAGAGTCATAGACACTAAACGTAGAAAATAATTCTTTACTATGAATGAATAATGAAGAATAACACAATCATTTATTTTATTACAACTGAATTATAATGTTACATTATTACATATCTTTTAAAAGTTTAGTAGAGCATGCAAGCTCCTGTTTTGCATAAATTACATATGTCACTTTACATAGAAACAATTGATTCCAAGATGTTGCTCATGAAAATGGATTAAAAATTGATTCCAAGCTTCTGCTAATGACAACGTAATACAAATGCAACTCTGAAAATAAATGCATAGGGCTTGCCTAGCCGACCATGCTAGGGAAATGGGCACTGTGAAGATAAAAAATGTACCAATCGCAGCTTCCATGCATCTAGATAGCTCACAGTGAGTTTGTAAGTCCACAGTTCCTCTTTATGAAAGCACTTATCTCCATCAGAGATCCTCATCCTAGTTCAAAACTTGTCTAAGAAGTCAGGTGAACCAGATCAACTTCTTTCCAATTCCACCTATTTTGAACTAGAAGGAAATTGGTCTTTTACTCTGTAACTACATAAATGGAGGCAAGAGAATTTAGAGTATCCCCAATAATACCACATCATCTTCTTCATTATTAACCTTACAAAATGAAAACCCTTATGAAAATTTAGAACATTGAACTCAATAGTAAAGCCGCTAGCCATCAATGAATGATTTCAGTTGTGCTCACTATCCCTATTTATGGGCCACCAATACCAATACCAGCCTGATCCTTGTTACTTGTGAGTTGTGTCATGTGCGATGTTGGGTATAATGATAATCGTGCAAACTAATAAACCAACTTAATCAATTCGTGTAACTTAAGTCTTACATTTACAATTACAATGTTTTTTTTATTGTTGTCTGGCTACATGCAAACTATACCTCAAGCTGACAAGCTATCAAAATTGCTACTCAAACAATATGAAATCATTACAAAACTTGTTTTAATTGATCACTAGATTAATGACATCATCATCTACAATATATTGTGTAGTTTTCAATATCAAGCTATCCAATCAATCGCTTCAGATGTACATATGGCATTAATCTGCGATACCCCAACCACACTTTCTTCAAAGAAAGACAATCTAGTGGATATGCAAAAATTAATTAAAACTTATGGAAATTGATAAAGAGAAAGCACATTCCATGTGTTATACTTTCTACCATTTTTAGTATCAAGTTATCAAATCAAACATTTCGCTCGCTTCGGATTAGAAATTTAGAAGAGCAACCTAATTTTAAATCTTTGATAATCATTGATCTTTGATTAACTTAGCACTGACCATTGATTCCCTCCTCTTTGCAACTAAAATATTCTTTATCACTTAGCTTTCCTTCATTCCCATGCATCTCCTTCATTAGCTTTGTGGCCCCCACTACTCTTTACAAGCCGATAGAAAAGCCACATGTTAGCAGCCCGCTTCCCCTCTAAGAGTTGTAGGTTTTAGATCAACATTTGTAGGCTAGTGGGAAATAAACTAAATCAACTTGACGACCATCAACTTGCTTCTCCTTTAACCAATAGGCCAGTGACCATAATGTATATCCTCCTTTAGCAATAGATGGTTGAGTTTAGAACATCTCGATGAATAATTTTGTAGTGCTCATACATCCTTTTAGTAGCACACTATTTAACCTTTCATAATTGTTGAGAAATATTTCACCAAATATTCCCATGCCCTTTATAGTTTTATGAGTGGTGGTGATGATGCCATGTGTCTCATTCCTGCTATCCCTCCACAAGCCTAGATCTGACATTGGGTCCCCTACAGGCTAGCAGGGAACAACTGAGATTCATTTGTTAGAGCACATCTTAACTGTTGATTTGATCATGTTCAACCATAAAAAATGTAAGGTGGTAGCTGCATAAGAAAAGTTTTAAAAAATATTTTCATGTTGTGGAAGGAGAGCGATGGACACTCCCATTTTTCTCAACACCATAAGGCAACAACAAGCCTTTCTTGGATAAATCATAGACAAAAGGTTGAAAGGGTTGTTGGTTTTTTCTCACCCATTGATTTTATGGGAAACCAAGAAGGTTCTGGGAAAGGAGTTTTTGCTTGCACACCATAGGTTTAGGGAAAATGCAGACATTTATATAATGTTTCTTTCAATTCTACTATACATGGGTGTCTCTCAGGAAAAGTGAAGAAGCTATGTCAGATGGTATTCACACACCCAATGTTGGGAGATATTGATGAGGCCCTTGAAAATGTGGATGACAACCTAATGGTTCCAATGCTGTAGAATTACTACATGTTCAAAAATGGAGTTGAGGTCAAGAAATTTCCTGTGGTGAGATCCCTCAACCTGACAACATTGGAGAAATAGTGGGGTAAAATTGAAAGAAGAATCAACTTGTTGCTAAAGGTTGCATAGATGGTGAAGACACCAGTTAGAGGGTGGGTAGTGAAATACCTAGAAGAGGAAGGTCTTGCAGGAAAAATGGTTGCAAGTGACAACGATGACTAGGAACTAGGGATTGGAAAAGAGTGGGTGGAGAATGATGCTAGAGACCTGAAAGTGAAGGCCAACAGTCCTACTCATCACGTGTGTGGAGCCGAGTGCCCTGTGATTGAAAACTACCTGGAATACAA
Source organism: Sequoia sempervirens (assembly GCA_007258455.2). NCBI lineage: Eukaryota > Viridiplantae > Streptophyta > Pinopsida > Cupressales > Cupressaceae > Sequoia > Sequoia sempervirens. Next base: position 12,155 of record VDFB02005505.1, on the reverse strand, counting down.
AATGATGAAGGAAGTTGGTGTAGATGAAGACTAAGCAAGGTTTGGATTGTGCAAAAAGGGTCTTGTCTATAGTATAGTGTGTCGGGTCTAGGGTATATACATAGATGTGTTTTGCTTGAGGCCGTTTTATTTATAGAGGCCATTTTGCAAGCTATGATGATAGAGGGGTAAGTCTGTAGTGATGTTCTCTGTAAGTATAGTGGTTGAACATGACAGTATCTAGGGTGGAGCCAAATTTCTCAAATCAAATGTACTCTTTTTTTAATTTAATATAGGGTGTTGTCCCTTAGCAGCTATTAATCGAGCAAAAAAAAATAGTAATAAAATTTCAACCATTTATTTTTGGAAATCTAATGGTTCTAATGTTATTCTAGAGGTTTGAATTCACAAGTCTAGTGCTTTAGACATTTTCTTCCGGAATGTAACTACAGTTGTCCATAAAAAAATCATCAAACGATCATGGGTTATATTGATTTGCGCTAACATCTGACTTCAGAAATAATGAATATGTTGACACTTGTCCCCATTTCAGACACTTTATGAAGGAATTTGGATTTGTGGAAATTTTTTCTTAGAATAGAGCAATATGTAGCATTTGATATTTTTGCCACCCACACTATGATTTATTATTGGCATACCAGTTTATTTCACCAATGAATTTTTCTACTGGTATGAGATTATGTTTAATTCGCCAATGGTTTTTTTCTTCAGTTGAAAAAAGGTTTAATTCACCAATGAATATTTTTTTGGTTTGAAAACATTTTTGAATTGCCAACAAAAATATTTCATTTGCTTGAGCACAACTTTAATTCACTAATTTAGAAACATCTTACTGGTTTGAAAACATGTTTAATTTTCCAATGTAAATATTTTATTGGTTCTAAAAAAATTGCAATTCACCAAGATTTTCCATAGACTTCTAGCGATTACAAAATATTCACCAATTGATTTTTTTTTTGAAAAACAAAAAAAATCACCAATAAAATTAATATTTTATCGGGAAGTATACAAGATTCACCAATATTTCACACCTTCACCGAGGGGGGGGGGTTCTTAAAGTTATCCCTAATCCCTTAATTCCCATTGAGTAAGCTCCTTTAGAAACTCAGACTCATTTTATAGATTCTCTATCATGAGCCCAAACTCCCTAGACTCCCGCAAGACCTCATCAAGAAGAGATTGAATATTTACCTTAGCTCAAAAATGATTTCCAAAATACTCTTTGTTCCATCTCTTGAGTTGATATTTCACATACTACAATCTCTTAATAAAGGAGTTTGTGGCAATACCATAAGTTGGTTTACCTTCTTGCCACCAAATGGCCAAAAGATTCTACAAGGATTCCTCATGCAACCAAATTAGTTTAGAAATTGAAGGAGGGTTTCTTTGACATATCTAAAAAATATATTACCAACTTAATGTTCAAGTGATCAGATCCCCTCCAATCCAAAATCGTAGAATTGGAAATCCATCGATGACTCACCCAGTAGCTAGAAACTAGGAACCTATCCAATTTCTCTTATCAAATCTTTGCCACATCTTCTATTGTTCCAAGTAAACTATCCATTATTGGGATGAATATCAACAAGGCCCAAAGATTCAATACCTTCTTGAAGCAACATCTAGCCTTTCTAGCCCACCTCGCTTCTCTTCCAAGTTCACAATAGCATTAAAGTCTCTAACCATAATCTATGCAAGGAAAGGTGCTAAAGAATTCACATATTTAATATGGGCCCACAAGCCAACCTTGCTAGAAAGATCCATAGGAGCATAGACATTTGTAAAAATGATAGATTCCCCAGAATCTATACTAGAATCCACAACATAAACCCCCTGCATTTTGGTGATCCACCGAAGAGGGGTGAGACTATAGGGATCCCAAAGAAAAGCTAACCCACCAGCACAACCCTGAGAACCAACACGTTGACATTGACCACACCACCAAAGATTTGAAGTAATGTTATGCATACCTTCAAGTGAGAGTTTAGATTCTTGTAGAAAAACAATATCTGGTTTGTGAATCCAAATTAAACCTTGAACAACCTTTTGTTTAGGGATGTTATTCAAACCCCTAGCATTCCATGAGAGAACAATCATTTTTGGAAGTGAGAGTCAATGAACCTAATTGATCCTGACTCCACCAAGACATCTCCTATTAACTTCACCTTTTCCAGATGTTTCTTGTGACCAACTTTCAAAAGCTTCTTCTAAGTACCCTTCTTAAGAGGCTTTTGTTGAATACCCAACACAATAGAATCTTTCTTCATCTAACCCCCTCTAAAATATCCTTCCCAAATTGAGAGGGAGAGGGATCCCCAACATAAGTCATAAACATTATCTCATTCCTTGATGGAATAGAAGAGCCTAACCCAACATGATCCAGATTTGTATTGATTATCTTTGTAGGAGTAACCTCCTACAAATGGTTCATATTGTCACTTGTATTTGATTCAACCTAGACAATAGCCCCTTCCTCTACACTAGGTTTTTGAGAAACCAAAACCATTTCATATTCATCAAAATCTTCCAAAATATCAAACCTATTTTGGAATCCTTCCTACTAGTGCTCTTTTAAAGGCATTTTCAACCCCTCCCCTTGTTACGTTTCTTGATTAGAATAAAGCCACCTTTATCCCCTTTCATACCTGACATCAAAGCTTTTCCCTTATCCTATGCCAAAGGAGGAGGATGGGAAGTTGAGGGAGCAGAGTGGATGACCTTAGGACAATTATACTAAAGATGTCCATACTCATGACAAATGTGACATCTAAAAGGAAACACTTCATAGTCTAATTACTAAATCCAAGAGAGAGACCTTAACCTAATTTCCATAGAATCTAGAAGTGGCTTATTCAAATCAACTTCAAAACACAAGCAAGAATAATAAACTACCTTGTGATCTAGTGTCTGTTGGGAAGGTCCCACCAGTTTACCAAGCCACAAATTAATCATGTGTAATATATATCTCCAAAATTCCATTAGAATCCTTAGAAGACACACCCAAACATGTATTCTCAAAGGAAGCTCCTTTTCCAAATAAAAACCCACATACCAAGGTTTCATAAATAGGCTAGTCTAATCATAAAAAATATGGTCCACTCTCAAAATCACTTCCACGTCTTGTCCACTAGTCTTGAAAACACAACAAAAAAATAATTATTCGCAACCATGATCACTTCCACATCTCCCTCTTGGTCCCATGTTTGACGATCCCAAGATTCTAAAAAAGGTAGAGAACCTTAATACCCATGAATTTGTAGTTCAAGGCATTATCCACCAAATAAATCACATCATCCATAACTGAGTGGGATTGAATAACAAGGATAGGTCATTCTTTGCTCGTCTCCAAGCACCCATTAGCCTTTGCTATGTTATTCATTTGATTTGTATTGATAGAATCAACTAAGGAATTAGCCAAAAATTTGACTACCTTTGCATGACTTGAAGAGGAAGAGATTCCTCCATTAACCACATTCTTGAAGGTAATATTGACATCTTCAGCAAGTCCGTTTGGAGACCCCATACCTGTTACACAAAGGAAGATCTAACCCTAGATCAAGGGTTAGAGACAAACCAAAACTCTTTAGAATAGCACTAAGGGGAAGATCAACTAAAAAATAGGATCCTTCCAACACCACGAGCTAGAAGTAACCCCCCACAAACAACAAGGAAGCCCCACCAAGTAGCCCCACAACATGCAAACTAGCACCAAAGACCCCCAATGGTGAAGAACACCGTTAAACTAGCCCACACCCATGATCTTCCAAGCATGAAAGGGAAGAAGCGACAACAATAGCTTAGGCCATGACCATGCACAAAAGGTTCCTCTCACATAATGGCATCTCCATCAACCGTATTCAATAAGTTATTGTAGCATTCTTGATATATTGTTAAATATCTATTATAGTTGTCTCTATTTGATTTATTCTTTTCCTTTTCTCCTTCACTTGTTCTAAACATTGTGAATGAGGTTCTAATAGGATTGTAACTCAAATCTAGTGAATAATTGTTGATGACATAATTCTTTTATTTGAGAAAATTAGGATATGACCTTGACTTATTTATCTAGTTATTTGGTTTTATATTTCTATTATCTATCATCCCTTAGAAATCTTGTATATTATTCCTTAATTATATCAACTTAAAGGGATATTCTTTTGTAGTGCTTGGATTCCATCTTCTACCTTGTCAATCAACCGAACTTAATCCTTAATTATTCTTTTTGGTAATATCTTCATTATACTTTAGTAGAAATTAGATTTTATCTATGAAAATATCACAAAGATTATGAATTGTATTAGGGGATCCCTTAGCACCTAGTCTTCTTTTTGAAATACATAATAAATCCTCCTCTGATTATGTATTGAACTTTTAACCACCTCTTTTTATTTTACCAATCTAAATTATTTTGAGTTTCTTGGTTTTTATATCATATTTCATCTTGATGTTTTGATTAGATAAACTTGAGAAGGGCCCAAACCCATTACAAAAAAAACATGATGACATTAGAGATAAGTATCATCAAAAGTTAGACTAGAAAAAACAAAAACCTACAACACAACACCATAAACAAAAAACAATATAAAATAAGGAAGACCAACCAAAAACCAACAAAACTAGTTACGAGTCACCTAATAGCTTTAGGCCTTTGATAGACTATTACTCTTCATTCAATAATTCCATCTTGTCCTCAAACAACAGCTCTTCAAGAACCTTCATCTTGTCTTCAACAAGGATAGCTAGAGAGAAAGTTAGGCTTGGATCTTTATCTTTACTTTTATTCTTGGTGTTGGAGGGAGTGATGTTAGGGTGAGGCTAATGAGAAATTTACTTCAAATTGCATTTAGATTTCCTTTTCTCTAGTTCTTATTGAAATACATGAAGAATAATGGTGGTGTTCGCATGTTGATACTTAGATCATCATCCTTTCTCCATAATTGATATATTTTTTTACAATTTGATAATAGCCTAGGTCTCGATAGAGTTGGCACTGCCTAATTTTGAGAAATGTTACAAATTGTATATGCCAAATTGCCTACAATCCTCCTTGAATGTGTTACCTAGGTCTTCAAGATAACATTCAAATTAATCTATCATTAGCAATAGGGCCTATTGTTAAGCTCCAAAAATACTCTGCCACAATCCTAGAACATAGTTTTACCTACAAGAACAAGGAATATTGTTCATGGGGTTAAAACAAAGGTTCATCAATAGATTATGGAGGATTAAGGACTAACAACAAGAGTGGATAAGGTCTCATATACTTTAGACTTATCTAGGGCTAGGAGGGTGTTCTTAGAGGTGTTCTAAATATAGCTAAAGTGCTAAAAGATATGGAAATATGGAAATTTATAGTTACATCTGAGGTGCATTTAATCCCAAAGGTTGTCATTTTGTTAAATGAAAACCAACTGCATGAATGGCCTCTTTTATAGTTGAAACAATAATCATTGTAGAAGATGCAAGATGTGAGTAAAATGATATGATTCACAAATTATTTATATAATAATGATCACAATGATGCTCCCCTGCTTGAAATTATTGAATCATAAAGTGTACAAATACTAAAATAATCTTTATGCTATTAGTGGATTATTTATTCTTTGAAAAGTATGTGGAGGGTTTAGTCTTCAATACCAATGTCTTATATGGGTTACAAAGTCACATTCAACCATAAGAGGAATACATAAGAAACAAAGAAAAAATATATGATATCTAGTAATCAATTCTACTTAGTAGTCCTTCTTCAAACTTACCAACATTCATATTCAACATGAGAATGACATCACAGAGACCAACATGTAATGACTTAAAATTTTATAACATTTATTATATTAATATTACATTTACACTAGCAAATTTGGTGAAGGAAATTACAAAAGGAGGAACTTTTCATTCCTCTCTACTCAGAACACTCCAAAATGCTTGCAACTAACCAAGGAAAACTAGATTATTGTTGGTGTAAATAGGTGTTTTACCTATCTAGTCATTAGTGGGTCCTATTTACATGTTAAGTCCACTTAGGTCTTAGGAGGAAATTGTAGACACCTGAAAATGTCCTAATCATATCATACACCAAGATTTTGATTATTAATGTTATTTCTCTCCTAATTCACTAGTTTCCATCTATTTAATTAAATAATATCATTTGTTTAATTAAGTTCACTATTTTCTCCTATTAGTCGAATAATGTCAAATAATTTAATTAATTCATCCTTCACACTGATTTTCCTCTCACGTGATTAAATAATGAAAATTATTTAATTAAATTTCATGAATCCTCTTTGATTAAATAATTCTTAATTGTTTAAATAAAGTCTTTAATTCACCCCACTTGCACAATTAAATAATTTTTTAAATTGTTTAATTGGTTAATTTTCTCCAATCATTCAAAGAATATTCTCATGGAATATTCTTCCTTTTCAAATTCAAATATTTCCCTCCACATGGAAATATCTCCCACATGCTCCAAAAATTAAGGGATTTGTTATTGTCTCAAGCAATTTGAGCCCTTGATTAACATCTTTGATCCAAGACATTTTGCAATGTCAACCCTTGATTTGATCTTTGATCCATGTCATCTTCTCTCCTTCAATTTCATCCATTGATTAGCCAATTTATTCTTAACCATTGATTCATTCCAAAAATCTATAAATAGGTCTCATTTTATATGAAAATTCATTCAAAATCATTTGAGCAAAGTTACTCTACTAGATTTCATACTCACCCTTGATTAGCCAATTTATTCTTAACCATTGATTCATTCCAAAAATCTATAAATAGGTCTCATTTTATATGAAAATTCATTCAAAATCATTTGAGCAAAGTTACTCTACTAGATTTCATACTCACCCTTACCGTTTGAGATCAATTTGTGAATCAACCTTCATCAATTCATCAACCTTATCAAAGCTTTGCACAATCAACTATGGATTAGGCTTCGAATTGAGCACTCCACATCCAATTCAACACTAATCCCCTAATGGGATGAGGGTTTCATTGGTTAATTAGATGATCATTTGCATTACTCTTTGTATTTCATGTTTTAATTAACATTGATTGATAATTGCAAGAATCTCATTGGAATATGGTTTAATGTGGTCATTTTCTTGCTTACTTATTTAATTTCCATTTTATTTGATCATATTAATCTTCCATGTTCACAAGAACATTTATAAATAGTGTTATTTATCACTATATCTTATCTTTTCTTTTGGTATTCAATGCTTGTGTCCTAAGTCATTTAATATTTGTTGAGGTAGTTGTCTCATTATATAGGATTAAGACACATTTCAAGATCTTATCTAATCCTATCTCACAACTTGCCTTTATAAGCAAGGCATTATATGTGTACATCATATATTCAATCTAGCAATCTTGTATCCATAAGCATAACATGATATTTTTGTCATTTCTCTCTTGTGGAAGTTATTTTTGTCTTGCATGTGATCCTAGGGTGTTGTGTTCACCATTAACTCCTACATGGTATTAGAGCTTTAGTGTTGTAGACTTCTTCCTAGATCTAAGGGACCCATTTTGGATTGAATATTTTTTTGGGTATGATAGGAGGGTTTAAGGATCTCGGCGTTGAATCTAGAGTGTGAAATAAAGTTAGGTTTGCCTTTTGTTTCATCATTTTTTGTTATATTTTATTAGATCTACAAGGGTTTTAAGTTAAGCAAAGGTTACTGTTGATGCCAAAATTTGACGAGGTAATAGTGTCTTATGGGAAACTCAGTTTATGGGGGACCTTTTTGCGCTAAACTGAGTGACCTCCAGGTTTTTAGAGAAGTTGACTTCTTCTATAATGGGGGTTTGGAAAGGGAAAATGAAACAAATATAATAAAATAAAGTCCAACCTAAGGTGATGCACCAAGACTTAATGATAGGCACGATAAATTATAGATCTAAGGGCCTGATTGGTGTTTGTAGTGTTCCAAAAAATTAGAAACTAGAGATTACAACATAGACAATCCATTCGTTGACATAAAATAATATTGCATACATTCCTATTGCTAGGAAGAGTCATTAGACATGGTCTAGGTTAGCAAACTTGCATTCAACATATATAGAAGTTCTCAAATGAAATGTCCAGACAATAAAAGCACAGTTTACAGTTTGATCAAATAGCATGAAAAAATAGAAAGGCCGAACAATTGGCACAATCTAAGAGTCTTTGCAATAAAATAAAACAGCAATAAAGGCTTGGTGCCTTTAACCAAAACTAGTGTTTCCTCCAAATTCTGGACCCTTTTCTCCCAACAGAGAAAAGTATATATAGCAAGAAAAAACCCCCACTGCTTCAGAGAGCAGTAACAAAAAAGATTTCACAATCCCTTGGCAATGATGCAAAAACAAAATATTCCCCAAGCCATTGCAACAGAAATGATTTGAAACCAAGCATCTGGTAATTCCAGGCATAGGTGCATCCTCTGCAAATGATGGTGGTGGTCTCGGCAAGGCTTAATCAGACAAGTGTCACCATCTCGAGCAAATGATTATGACACGTAGTGGCCAATAGCAGCATTTGGTTCATTTGGTTGATCGCCCGAATATGAGATCCACTAACTAGACACATGGTAGCCTTTCGCTGCCCGTTTGAACCTTTCTCTCTCACCGCTGAAGACTTGCGCTAAGGCTACACGTGTCGAATGGGCGAAGCACTTAACTAATAGTGGAGGGAATGATCACTAGTTGGGCGCAAAAGAGACGCGTGGCAGCATTTCGCTGCCCATGGTTGTTCCTTCATCTCTTCCTTCATCAAGAGTCTAACAATTGTGGGGCCCGAAAGAATTTCATGTCGAGTAGAGCCCGATGAGGCAGCAAGAAGAATGATCAAAAGTATCCTACAGCCACGACACATGGAAGTATAGCGGGATTTCCCAAGATGCGAAAGGAATGCAGAAACTTGGGGTTGTGAGGAGTAGACACGTGGAGTGGGAGAGCAAAACTTAGATAAAAGGCCGAGTTGATTACTTGTGATGCATGGGCCAATGCATAGAGGAAAATAAACCCGAAGGGAGCTCGTTAAATATTTATTAACAGTTACCAGATCCGAGAGGTAGCTAAATTTTCAGAGCAATTTGGGCCAAAACTAATCCTATCATTACACTCAAAAGGCCCAAAAATAACTATTTTCATATATAATACTTCATTTTTGGTGTCAGAATATTTTTGGTGATTTTTTTTAATTTTTGATTGACTATCTAAAATTTGATGTCCAAATGACTGTCATCAAATATTTTGTGAAATTTAAAGGCCAAATGATTGTCAGTAGGTCACTCCAATCTGCCCCCCTCTTCATCAATAGTTTTGAATTTGTAGTTTGACTTCAAATGGCCATAACTCAGACACCCGACCTCCCTTTTTCAAGAAATATTTTTTGATTTAGGGTAGAATTTTGTGCTCTTTGTAGTGGTGCAATTGGTTTTTGATTTTAGTGTGCGGTATTTTCAAAAATTATAGATTCTCACAGGTTTTTTAGTCATTCTTATTTTTCAAAAATTTCAAGGCTCCATTCTTGCTTCTACAACATAATTTTTAGTGTACTTTGTAGTGGAGTGAATAGATTGATCCTATTCTATGTAAAAAATTTACTTTGAGCTTGTGGCAAAATTTGGCATTTGTAAGCACTAAGATCAAGTCTACTTTGTTGTTTTTGGCAAGTGTCACATATAATCACACTAAGCACAAAGTGCCAACCTCATATATTGCTGGGGGTTTTCTTGGTTAAGTAATTTTGAGGGGAGGGGAAATCTTGTGTTTATTGATCATAATCATGTCTTCTAATGCATGGAAAGTAAAATGTGATTACTGTGGAAAGAAAAAGCATATAATAGATGATGTTTGCTGAAATAACTTGATGATTTAAAACTTCTTTATAAAATTCACCAGTTATTGTCGCTTTGCATTTCCAATGGCATCAATTTTACAAATTCCTTTAAACTAGCATCAATTGAATCATCCAATTTTCTTACTTCATCATGTTTTGAGGACACAATGGGGGATGATAAGTGTAGTTGAATGGAATGCACTAAAATTTCATATCCTTCATCTACTTTTGTGTTTGAGGATGCTTATGCTGCCACAATTTTGGCTCCTTGTGATTCAATGCAACAAGACATACATTGTCTTCCAAAGATGGATACTTGGGATGAGTACTTGATAGACATAATTGGTTTGTTTTGTGAGTCTCACATTTTAGATTTTGTAGAAACCATTGATTGCATTCATCTTCTCTTTGATGGAGGTGATCCTTCTTCAGTTGTTGTGAGGGAACTCTCTAACCCTCCTATTCATTCTCTACATGATCATCCTTCACAGTTTGACATGAGTGTGGATTCTTTTGAACAACATTTGGAGTCCAGGATTCTTTGTCTTTAGAAGAGGTATCTTTTTCTTTAGATTATGTTCTATACTCATTTATAGGATATTTTGGATTGTCTTCTTTAGTTGTGTGGCCTAGAATTCCTATTTAGAGGGTGACACATTTTAGCATTGACATGGAGACAATTGAGCATTCTTCAAAGATATCACTCGTCATCTTTCTTCCCAAATCTTCCTTTTAGGAATGGGAAGACATCCTGCATACCATCTTGGTCTTATTTCTTCCTAAGGGTAGGAATGTTGTTCAACGCTCTGAGATCATCTTCAATCATTGTAGGAGATTCTACATTAAGGGGGGCCTACATGGTCTCTCTTATTCTCTCTTATGGGGATTATTTTTCCTCGCACGAGGTTTTCTCCTTATCATTCATCATTGAGAGCATTTTTGTATTTCATCTCTTCTGGGGAGGATTTTTGTCCCACTAGGTTCACTCCTTTTCTCCATTTGTGAGAAATTACATTTGCATTTATACATAGTAACCTAACATGGTCTAGTAGTTGGGACCCATCCTTACATTCTTTGCATAATAATCTACTTCTCCCTAAGTTGCACTTAAGTGAGGTGTTGGTGTAAATAAGTGTTTTACCTATCTAGTCATTAGTGGGTTCTATTTACATGTTAAGTCCACTTTAGTCCTATGAGGGAATCTTTCTAGATAGTGTTAGTTGTCACTAGATCTTATCTTATCTTTTGGAATTCAATGCTTGTGTCCTAAGTCATTTAATATTTGCTGCTCAGTAGTTGTCTCATTATACAAGATTAAAACACATGTCAAGATCTTGTCTAATCCAATCTCACAACTTGCCTTTCTAAGCAAGACATCATATGTATAACACATATTCAATCTAAAAATCTTGCATCCATAATCATAGTGTGATATTTCTACCATTTCTCTCTTTTGGAAGTTATGTTTTTCTTACAAGTGATCCTAGGGTGTTGAGGAGTTCACCATTAACTCCTACACTATAATGATCTACATTTTTATATATTTTGAAATTCACAACTTAGCTGATGAATAGAAATGAATTTGAAACCCTACAATACCCTCTAGACCAAAGTGACTATGGAAACTAGATTGACTAACCCAAAGACTAACCCTTTGAACATATTCTTAATTGATATTTATATCTTCAAAGGGTTTCATGCCCAATAGTCATGGGAGTTGGGTCATTAGAAGAACTTAGGATCTAGCCTATGCAAACCACCATAAAATGTCTCAATTTTGTATAGGAAAGACATGAGGCCATATAACCTACAGATTTAATGACTGAGAACCATCATGGGCTTAGAAGGGAAATCAAAACTCACTAAACAAGCATTAAGGAAGCATGGTCACCCATTAAAAAATTAATCAAATCTTTCTACATTTAGATAATGTTTTTATGCATGAGAGGATACCCTTGAAGCATAATAGTAGTCATGGAGTTTTTGTGGTAGGTGAAATAAAAAATTTACACCTTAGGGTTTAAGTGCTTGAAAGTTCCTAGTGGACTTGTCTAGGCGTAAGAGGAACCCATGGATCACATGTTGAATGGGCCAAGAAATGAAGAAAGGGAAAGGTCCAAGTAGGCTTGAAAGAACCAAAGGATAGGAAGTGGTCGAGGGGTGGGTCTGAGAATGTAATGTAGATTGGAAACTAGGAGGAGAAATTAATCATAGATCAAATTCATGATCAAACTTGGAAATTGGAACAATAGAGTTGGAAAAGGAAATGTGGATGACATGACTCAATAAGGAAAAGTACATAGGGAGAATAATTAAGAACTAG